>CBVK0102080256.1:0-12302 GCA_900067695.1 Picea abies | reverse complement strand
TTATAACATTTTAAATTCATTAATTCATTCTAATAAATAACTAAAAATGAGAAGAGAAAGCTATGAATTAATTATTAAGAAAAATTGAATAATCAAACATAATTTTTTATACATTTTATTAGTTTAAGTTTTAGCTTAAAAATTATTAAAAGTATTTACAAAATTAATGGATATGATTAGTCTTTTAAAGAAAAAGGGAACCTCATGTGAGGGTAAATAAGAGAGTAGATCTTCAGCGATTTTGTAATATATTTCATGTGTCATTAGAGACATTCAAAATTTATACAATTTAATTTAATGGTATGAATAATATTTTTATAAGCAAATGAAAATATTTGGGAACATTACTAGGTGTTAGGGGTTCATTTGTGATTTAAGAGGATAATAAGAATTTCCTTAATTGAGGAATAGGCCAATCATCTAACAATTATGTATCCATGTATTTATTAAAAAGAAAACATACAAGTAAGTAAATTGGAAATTAAAACTCGAAATACAAAATATCAATTTACAAATATTTATACAAAATTTTAAGGTAAGTACCATAGACATAGAGGGAACCATTAAGATTTCATCATCAAATTTATATGAGTCATCACAAGATTGTAAATTACAAGATCTCAAAGGCTTCAGTTATCCAATAAAATTTATCCACAACTCTTTGGTCTTAGTCTCATATGGACATTTCAATTGCTTAGAAAAATCTTAAAACTTGAAATATATGTATTCCATCTTTCTTAAAACTTGAAATATATGTGGTCCATCTTTATTTCTTCATTTCTTCTTCAGTTATCCAATAAAATTTATCCACAACTCTTTGGTCTTAGTCTCATATGGACATTTCAATTGCTTAGAAAAATCTTAAAACTTGAAATATATGTATTCCATCTTTCTTAAAACTTGAAATATATGTGGTCCATCTTTATTTCTTCATTTCTTGGTTAGAAACCTCTCTTTTTCTCCAATGATCTCTCCTTAGAATCCTTTGTCATCCATTTTTCCCATTGTTATGCACCCTTTCTCTCTTCCTTTTTCTTCATGCTCTTATTTTTCTTCTCCAAAATCATGTAATGATATTAAAACTCTCCCTCGTTAATTTCAATAACCCTCATAAATATGAAAAAAACATTAACACTTAAGCTAATGCTAGGTGTGCTCTCAATATGTGATTCAATAAGTTTATTAAAATCCATTAAATAAATTCCTAGAGTCATAATAAATTCTCCACCAAATATCACATGAAAGTGACTTAGATGATCCCATACAAAAATGCACACACCAATGAATAAATTTTCCACCAAATATCACATGAAAGTGACTTGGTTGATCCCATCCAAAAGTGCATCCAAAAATGCACACACCAACGAAAAAATAATAAGAGAAAATGTGGCCTAATGGACTAACAAGAAAGATCCAATGGTTAGGAGGGATTTTAGAAGGAAAGGAAATTGATGTCACCCAATCTCTTATGCCTATAAAATGCAGTAGGTTCATCCAATGGAGGAGGGGCAGAACAAAAATGAGAGAGGGATTTAAAAGGTACAGATGGGTAACATCAAAAGAGTGTTCAACCCCTCCAAAATGAACATGAGTCGTTGGATCAACAAACCTCATCCAATGGAAAGAAAGGACATCAAACCCCAACATAATGACACCATTATGGAGTCTAAACTCTTAAAGTATGACTGGATGATCCTATGTCAAGTCTCCTTGGTAAGAAAATAAGTAAGCTCCCACTCATATGCTTAGTAGAATAAACACTTGCAATCCAAAGGATTCACTCCAATTCCACTTCTAGAATCCATGTGGCTTATTCTACACTTTTATCCTTTCAACAAACAAAATATTCTCTCTTTTCTAACTTCTTGTTCTTACTATAATTTTTTCATCCAAAATTTCAAGTTCCTCTTTTTTAGGCTTAGTAATATATTCTTCCAATTAAGAAGATAATCATCATTTTCATTAATTATCCCTTAAAAAAATTCATTTAAATCAACAACTTTAAATGTGAATAAAATATACAATTATATGAGAAACTTCAACACATTTGAATACTCCAATACATGGACAATGTAAAAAAAAATATTTAAAATTTTGCAAATACTAATCTTCTTCATCTTAAATTATATTTTCCCCTCAAAAACATTTATTTTCTATAATGACCCAATACTAAGTCTTGTGCACTCTTCTTTTTCATCAACTCTTTATTTGTATTGTTTATTTTTCTTTTGTGATTGTTTATGTACGTGATGATGGAATTCCTTGGTATTCTCTAAAACAAATATTTTACATCTTCACTCTTTGGACTTGTTTCTAGTAATAATGCTATGTCAACTACTCTTCTAGAAAACTTTCTATGCACAATCTAAAATGAACTTTTACTTGTATATCTATTTACTAAATTGGTTTATGCAAATTCTACTTGTACCAACACTAAATCCAAATATCGTGTCTTTTCACCATCCTTCATGTCTATGCTAGCTTAATTCAACATGAATTAATACCTTTGTTTTAAATATTTTGAACTATCTTTCTAATTCTTTACTTCCAATTTAGTGATTCGAACTTTGACAAAAGCAATATGAACCCTAGTTATTGCATTACTATCTTATGTAGTCACCACATGCAAGGCCAATCCAAGATCATCCATGGCCTTCTCGATTTTCGTAGATTCACATTTATGAGTGCCAAAATGCACCTCAACATAAGGAATATTGAACTATCTTTCCAATTATTTACTTCCAATTTCGTGATTTGAATTTTGATAGAAGCAATATGAACCCTAGTTCCATTACTATCTTTTGTAGTCACCACATGCAAGGCCAATAAAATATCATCCATGGCCTTCTCGATTTTCGTAGATTCACATCTATGAGTGCCAAAATGCACCCCAACATAAGGAATATGGATGATGTCTTTTGCACAACATGAAGGAGGATGTCAAGGTCGTTAGTCAAGGATGTGGTTCTTGGAATGGCTATAAGGAAGCACATATTTTGAGTGTTCAATGTGCAATATATGAGGTAGGGAAGTGTTGGGAAGAGGATCATTTGAGATCATATTAATACGATGTTGGATATGGAATGAAGGGAAAGTTTTGGTGTTCGAAAAAAACACTCTCATAAAGGGTAAGATATCAAATTCAAGTGAACCATACATCAAATTGGTATATGAAACCCCTTGTTTGTGGGACAAGAGAACCCTCCTCAGAATGATTTGAATACTAAATTCTACCAAAGTATACAAACTCTACCCCTATGGATTTGAACCTATTACACTCACTATTTTAATTTAAATGTAAATATAACTTTTATATATATATAGAAAAGTAAATAATAAATATATATTAAATTCACCATACAATTATTATGGGGTACTATTACTATATTTTTATTTAGATGTAAATATATATATAACACTACATATATCTATATTAACTTAGATATGAACATATTTTTATATAAATGTATTTACATAACACCACATATATCTATTTTAACTTAGATATGAACACTACATATATATAACACTACATATATCTATATTAACTTAGATATGAACATATTTTTATATAAATGTATTTACATAACACCACATATATCTATTTTAACTTAGATATGAACATATATAATGACAAATTTTTAAGATTATATTATTGAATTTGAATATATGACACTACATGTATTTTCAACCTAAATAAAATTATTATGACATAACATATATATTAATTTAAATATACGCTAACAAAATTCATGGAAGAATTTAAACTCTGACAATTTATACATTTAAGAAGTGTATAAACAGACATCACAACACACTTGAAAGACGAGAGTATCCATAACAAACCAAAACCGTCTTCTCCTCTTCTTTCATTAATAACTTCAATGTCTGGATCCCCCACAAGAGAACCGACCCTGAAATTTACCCAGTACTCTGAAGTCCCCTTTCTCTGACATCTGAAATCCAATCTAGTATTAAGAAGACCCCATTCTGAAACGTCTAAAATAGCACTGTTACTTTGAGGTGAATCTGTTTAATTTTCACCATTGCCCTCTGTCAATTCCTTAAAGTCCTTTCTAGGTCCCACTTTTTCTCCGATGACACTTTGAAGAAAATTATTGATGTTCCTTTTCTCCTGCTCTAAACAGACAATATTATCTTTTAATTCTTTCTTCTCTTTCTTCATTTTTTCTTCGATCTATAATTTTTTTTTTCTCTGCCACTGTGGTTAGTGTGGCCATCTTTAACTTGAGGGCCCAGCGCCACAAAGTTGTTGATGGGTTCTCAGACAAACCAAACCTACAATCTAGAATCCGATTAAGCCCATCAACTTATTTTTTTCAATGCAAATACAATTTAAAAGAAAACACATATATTCAATCTTCAATATCATGATCGTCCAACCCCCGATCCAATGATTTGTGTTTTGAAATTATGTTTTTTTTTTTTAAATTTAAATATATAATTTATTTTTAAGCACAAACAGAAATCCGTGTATAATTTGATTGTAGATTTCGGTCATCTAAAAAGCAAAATACAAATTTAACTATTGCCTCTAAGAGCACAACCACAAATTTAACTATTGATTTTATCGTTAGAATATTCAATTAACCAAATCTACAATCCATTAAGGATAGCCAAAAACACATTTTGAATGTCAACGAAATAACACACTCAAAATAACATAGTTTCAACTTTTGATATCTTGGTCCTTGAACATCATGTTTAAAATCGATTTTGGAACAAAAATATCTTTCAGAGGGAACCCACTATTTTTTTATGAATATTTTGTTAAAATAACATAGTTTCAACTTTTGATATCTTGGTCCTTGAACATCCTGTTTAAAAACGTTTTCTGGAACAAAAATATCTTTTAGAGAGAACCCATTATTTTTATTTTAAAATATTTTGTTAAAAATGTTTAAGAAAAAAATTTAAGTGTTGTGATATTGGGTTTTTCTATTTCTTATTTTTAAACAAAAATAAACAACAATAATTATTTAAATGTATAATAAAATCACTTTACATAATTTAATAGTGATAAATTCTTCTTAACATAAAACAAAAATTATTACATTCAAAATTAATGCATTTATAAATAGTTATCCAACATTTCTAAAAACTCACAACCAAAGTTATCTTAGTTGTTTGGTTGTAACTTCATATAATCCATGTTTTCTATTTTGACGTGCACCCCATGTGCCCTAGTACAAGTTTCCCAAGTTGTAAATCCATTGCATTGATTTTCTTATGAAATCTTCAAAATAGTGAGTATCTCAAATATATACAAAATCATGTTGTTAATGTAGCGAATGATTTTTATGGGATAGAAATTGTTAGATATTTTGCATTGATATATCATTACATTCTAATGATAATCAATATATCATTAGTTAGTGATAATATTGTTTTTGATGTTTGGAAATTATATAAAAAGATAGAAACCAATGTATCAATGAAAATTTACATTTGGTTACATAGTATTGATGATTAATGGTATTGAGCTCATACATTTCATGTAATTCTTAGTTATTTTTTATTTTTCTTATTTTTTATTTTCCTTTCATAATTAATAAAATTCTCTATTTTCACCATATTTATATAATTCATAATTCATGATAATAAAGTTTTTTATTTTCAAAAAATATATATAATTTATAGACTCTAAATTTTAGATATTATTATAAATATTTTAACAATATAATTAATATATTCAACTATTATTAAACACAATAACCTAATAACCTAATTTCCAAATTCATTATAATAATTTTTGTTTGTTTGTGTACTTAATTAAAAAATTAAAAAAAAAAGGAAAACAAAAAAGATATTTGTAAATACATATTCAATTAGTATCCATAAACATATTAAATACAATGAGATTTCTTAAAAGCAAAGACACATAATAGTTTTATTTAGGTTATTTTTCAATATTATAATATATTATATTAACCAAAAGACATATTTTTAACATATCTAAATGAAGAATATAGGAACAACATAAAACAAAATGATAATTGTAAATGCATATTTGAGTTGGTAATATTAAAGATAATGAGATTTTTTTAAAAGAAAAGGCACATCATGATAGCTTTATTTATCATGATTTTTAATATTATAATATATTATATTAAGTGAAAGACATATCTTGAACATATTTAAATGGAGAATATAGATCCTTATGCAAGAAGGGGTGGAGTGAAAGTATGTTTCGGTTTGTCATAATGAATTTAGAGTGAAAGTGTGTTGTGGTTTGTGATTTATGTTAAAAATATATTTCTATTTGTAAATAATGAATTTAAAAATCATATATGCATTATTGAGGTTGAAGCTTATTGTGATTAAATATCTTGTAATTATTAATAATTATTTTCATTCTAATACTTCTAATTTTTAATATGTACTTAAATAGGTTCATATCATTGTTAGTTTTATAGTTCCAATAGTACATGGAAGCATCTACATCACTAGATTTTTTTGAAATTTGTAACTAAGCATTGTATTTCATATATTTTCCAAATATTTGTGTGCATGCAATGTTGTGTCCTAACCCATGTAACTAGATACCTTCCATACATTCAAAAGTGATACTCATTGCCCTCCCTACACCTATATTGCAACAATAAGGTTAACATGAAATCCAACTCTAACAAGTGTATATATACTGTGAATATTCATAGATTGAATTAATTTCTTTGCAAATAGTCATTTCTATTCAATCAATCTAGAAATTGAATTTATTTGAAAATGTCATATAGGTTGTGGGAAAACCTAATGAGTTCACTAATGGATAAATGTAAATTGTTTGTAGTAAACAAGATCAACCATATAGAAAAAATGACCACATATGTTATAGACATTGATATGAGAAATGTTATCAAAAAAGTAATCACTCTAGAGAGTTTTGTTGACATAATCAACCCTTGTAACCATGACCTACCAATTGGAAAATTTTACTAATGACTTTGAAGCGTCAAGAGATACTCTCTAAAGCTTTGCCTATCTATATTTCAATTCTTCATTAGTTTGTTTCCTTTTTCTCTCCTTACATGCTTTAAAAAACATCCACTACAAAAATGGATTAATAATGATGCATTACCATTCACAATTGTTTAAGAGTAATCAATATGTGAGCAGAGTCTAATTTGTTTGATTAATAGTTTATATAGCCTAATTTGTTTGATTAATAGTTTATATAGCGTTTTGAGTGATTAAGAGTGTTATATATCATTTTGAGTGTGAAACTTAATGATTGTAGGTAGAAACAATAATGAACTTGACATTCTAGATGTACCTTCCATCCATCACCCATTTTCTCATTGTGGTAATCATGGACTCTTCATTGTTTTCTTGAGTACTAATTCATGTTTTTATGGGTTTTCTAATTGCCTCTTACTTTGCTAGTGGAACTACATCTCAATATTAAACTACATGTGTGGCCACACTATTAAGAAGGTAAGGGTCAACTACCTCAATTAAGGCTACATGGATTGAAATTAGTAATGGAGCTATCATAATACTGATTACCTCTCTTCATCAATAAAGCTTAAGAGGTAATTGGCTAATTGGGATTAGAGTTAGAGAGTCGAATGATTCACATGACCTAAAGAACTCTCCAATTTAATATGTCCTTGCTCCTAGAATTCAAAATTAGTAAATTTCTCTTGGCTTGATTTTTAAATAAAAAGAATAGATAATTCCTATAGTATTCAATATTGAATTGTTAATACTTATAATGTTGAAAGTAAATGCATCAAAATTTGCCATACATCAAAATTTCTACATTAAAAAAAAAAATATTATAATCCTTTATATTGAAATATAAAGCATATTAAGTGAAATGATATGGGATCATTGATTCTCTCATATTGTCATGGTGATAACTAAACCAACAACAATTTATTATTCCACTCAAAGTTAGCCAAAACACTCTAGTCTTTTCATGTATGCAAATTATGTTTAAATAATATGATATTAATCTTTTTATTTCTTTATATAGTATGTTTAAATAATATGATAGTGTTAAACATATTTAAAGATGTTCTTAATGGAAATTGAAATTGCAAATAAAATAAAATCCTTGCAAAGTCTGAAATAAAACTTTAAATTAACATTCAATATTATTTAAATTAAATAATATAATATGCGTTAAGTTTTCTTTGTTCGACTTTATAACGCACCAAAATATTAAAAATAAAAGAGCTAAAGTAATAGTAAGTCAAAGAATGCTACATTAAACTCAACGAAACATTCAAATCAAAACACTATGCTATATGAAGCGCCTAAGGCATAGACTAATAATGAGAAATAACAATCATGCCGTAACCCTGACCAAACTGTAAAGGCGTAGACTAATCATGAGAAATAACAATAATGGCGTAACCCTAACGAAACTGTAACTTTACGCCCAATTAAGGAAATCGTAGCCATTTCTATTTTTATATACTTTTACACTATATTTTACAATCGGATACCATATAAGGAAAACCGAACCTTCGCATGGTGTTCCATCACCAAAATTCAATTTTGTTTAACAATAAAGCTCACGCTTTTTACCCATCTTGGAGAAACGCTGATTAACCGGTTGCAGAGTTCACTGAGGCCAATACACGTGAATGCCACTTTACGAGCGCATATACAAGTTAATACATGAACCATTCATGTCAGACCAGATTCGATCCTAACTATTCCTGAAAAACTGACCTGCCAGTTATTTCCATATAAAGCAAAATGGTTGGTGAAATGATATTGTGACTTTGCTTTGCTATGACGGATAGACACGGAGACACAGATTCCTAAGTAGCTGAATACATTGCATCACAGCTTTAATTATATGGTTTGTTTAGGATCAAGACAGTACAACACGCAGAGTGGTAGGTAATTAGCGCGCAGACATCCGAAAATTAGGCTCCAGCCTGTACAACAGTCTTGTCTGTATGCGATTAGGTATTTTTTCTTCATTTTCTCAGCAGGGATTCGGTTTTGTATGAAGAAGTAATAAGGACATGTCGCGACTCGCAACCTTTCCGTTGATGGATATAGTGTCCATATAAGAAATCTCGACCTGTTTTTATGTCTCGATTAGATAACTAGCCAGCCATTTAATGCGTGGCTGATGAACGTCAAACGCCATGATAACCCGTCAAAACTTAGACAAAACGCCATTCTACATACTACACAGTTATATTGCATTGTAGTTTATCCTTAGCAAGTGTTGGAAACATGTCAACGAATTTTCCATGTGGTCACATGTACATGCATGCAACTATATTAAAAATGTACATGCATGCACTCTTTTGTGAACAAATTGTGTAACTCGTGGATCTAAGCATACCCATAGAGGTGAGAGTGCAATGTGTAGTGAGTGTGTGAGAGCAAGACTCAATAGTGAGGTGTTGTGTGTATGAGAGGAGAGGATGGTTGTATGCTTGTGCAGATTATTGTAATTCTCCCTTGAATAATAAGAATACCGAATATCATTGCCCCTGGTTTTTTGTCAATTGTGTGATTGTTGCTATGTTGTGTTTGGTTTGTTGTTCTCAATTTTATGCTCTGTTTTTGCTTCCGCTACCTAACAAGTGGTATCAGAGCTCCAAGTGAGGAATCCAATTCATGAGTGAGCTGCAGGGCGATTTCTGTAAAAGAGAGTGAAAGCGCGCTATGTTTTGGGATGTTGTTCTGGTGAGACAACGATGTGAGTGTAAAAGCAATGGTATAGAAGAAAAGGCGTGAATATTCGAAGATCATCGCATGCAAGGGAAACGATAACCAATTTTCATTGTTAAATACACCTTGCATGAAGCGATAACCTTGGTACAGAGGTATATGCACGGAACTAAATATTTGCAGAGAACTCGAAAGATGTCGAGTTATAACTTTGAGGTGGAGAAATTCAACAATAAAAATAGCTTTGCGCTATGGAAGCTCAAGATGCGGGATCTGCTTGTGCAACAAGGATTGCAAAAGACGTTGGCTAGAAAGATAAAGAAACCGACAAACATGACAGATGAGGACTCAAAAGATATGGATTCAAGAGCTCTCAATACCATTCGATTGTGTTTGGCAAATAAAGTGTTGTTTAACATCGCTGAAGAGGAGACAACAACAGGTTTGTGGAACAAACTTGAGAGTCTATATATGACAAAGTCCTTGGCAAATATAATCTTCTTGAAGAGGCAATGGTACAACTTTTGGATGAAAGAAGGTATGAAAATTGTTGATCACTTAAATGTTTTCAATACTCTAATTTGTCAATTATCTAGTATGGACGTAACGTACGAAGATTAGGACAATGTTGTTACGCTACAATGTTCGTTTCCTGAATCTTGGGATCATCTGGTCACAACTATGTGGGTTATCTCAACAAATATCATTAATTATGACATTGTTGTAGGAGCTTTGTTGTTTGAGGAGATGAGGAAAAGGTCGAGTAAGGAAACCTCAACAACAGAAGAAATGGTGGTTAGAGGTCAATCTATAGAAGGAGGGCAAGATCAGAAAGGTACAGTGAGGTGTAAGTTAAAAGATAGTAAGGGTAAGAGAAAATGTTGGTTCTGTGGAAAATTTGGGCATCTCAAGAAGGATTGTTGGAAAAGACAACAAGGCAACAACAAGAGTGGTGATGGTTGAATCACCGTGAAAGAAAAAAAAATGTATTTACCTTGGAGTTGTAAAAATTATTGATTACATGTAAATGGGCATATGTATGTAAGACCTGGATAGGCATGCATACCCCTGGTTTATTAGGTCGCCTATGAAAAATATAGACATAGATTTAGGTAGATTGAATATGTGGGGGGGAGAAGGGGGGCATGTATGTTGTGTTAACTTTGACTCGGTGAAAGAGTTAATGAGTTAAATTTGTTTTTAGGTCAAAGAATATCGTTTTTCGAGTCTGTGTTTTTTTGGGTAACCTTTGGTATTGTTTCCATGTATTGCATGTAATGAATTATTATAAAAGGCTTGGTGAAGTTCATTGTAAATGGGCCTGCAAGTAAGCGGTCAAGGCTTACTTAGTTAGCTTGATCGGATTTGGTCAAGGGAATGTTCATGTTAAGGTGGAGCACTAAGACTCCAGTGTGAAGTCCCTCGAGGTGAACATTAAAGGTTTACTTGGGCTGGTTTGGATGGATTTGGTCAAATTTGTTCAAATGCAAAGTTCTAGATGGAGCAGTGTGTCTAGGTTAAAAAGGTGGATCTATAGAAAGGATGATGTGTTGGCAAGTCAATCAAGTGTTTGAGAATATATGATGAAGGTAGGTTCATATCCATGGAACTTGGAAAGTATTTCAAGGAAGCTGGGATCGAATAGGCATGTTCAGTAATGCCAAGTTGCAGCAATAGTTGTGGACAGGAGCGGTTATGCTATCTAGTAACTCGATCACCATCGGTTGCAAAAGACGAAAATATTCAAGAAGAGGTATAAGTAGGTCATCTGGTGATGTTGGCACAAGGGTAGACCCAGGGTTCAATGCTACAACAACACACCAACAAATCCCTGACTACCAGCCCTTTCGGCCACACCTGCGAAGCAGAAGGTAAAGGCAAGGGTGGTTGCAAGACTCAGGCGTCTGCAACCTTAGCTGGGACACAGATCTATGATTATAATACTTAATAAAGAACTTAGCATCATCAGTTCCTCAATATACAATCAATAATCACTTCGTTGATAAAATAGGGCTTCACAGCATTCACACTGATATAATGCATTTAAGCACTTAGCATCAATAGATAGGTCAGATCTAGCAGATCAGTCACTCAACACATTCATATAGATATCTAACATTCTTATACATCATTAGCACTAAGCATAAGAAAATCTATCTAATCGTCTTAAAGCACTTAGCAAAAGAAGACATAAACATATTAAGACAAACACAAAACAAGACAACACAGTGTTTACGTGGTTCACCCCCACCTTGGGGCTATGTCCACCAACTCTTCTTCTTTATTGTCTTCAGTTAATTGAGTACAAGCACAAATCCATCAAAACCCTTACTCCACACAAGATGGATGATCTACGCAGCTCTCTAGATCCTTCTTCCTTGCGTTACAAAAATCAACCTTCCACAATCTATTACAAGGACCTGCACTTAGACCTACAAGTCTCTTACAGTCATGCACAAAGCACTTACAAAACCCTACTTGCACTTAGCATACATCACATAGATGTCGATCTCCAACTCCAACTTCGACTTCTTCTTACACTTCCTAGCCTTCTATTTATACAAGAAAAATAGGCCTAGACATGGGTGTTCGTGCTATTTTCGTCAATGTGTGAGCAAAAAGTGAGCACTTACATG
>CBVK0102075214.1:0-10515 GCA_900067695.1 Picea abies | reverse complement strand
ACCATTCCAACAAGCTTGTTTTCCGCTGCATTTTATAGTTTCATCTTATTTCCTTATTGCATAGAAAACCAGGTTTATTGTATCTCTATTATTTTGTATTAAGCATATTTTAATAATCTATATTCATTTCATTCTGCTCATAAAATCTGGATCACTATGATACGAATCTGTAACTTTCCCTAGCTTAACCAAGGAACATTACTTATGGAAATACACATAAATTCAATTTTTTTTTGCTAATTAAATTCATGTGGCTTACAAACTACAAATTATACATAGATTTAACCATTTTTAGATACCCATAACTATATGATTCTAAAACACACCAAATTAAACATGAATGTGGCTAATGAACTCACTGAAAGAAGCATATAAAGAATTTATAAAAACAAAGTAAAATGTACAAAAAATAAACTCATGAATTAACATAGGAAAAAAATAAACACTTATATTTTAAAACACTTGTGGAACTAGTTTCTTGGGATGGATGTTCTACCCAACTATAGATTTGTTGTTCCATATCTCAACAACAAGTCACCCCCAAGATGGAGCAAGAAATCCACAAGAAAATGGTGTCTCTCATTGTCCCCTCATAGCTCATATATCCCAGAACCCACTGGTATTCTCCTACAACTAGCCTAATTTCCACTATCTCTCTTCCTTTTGACACATCCAACCCAAAGAATGTACCTCTTCACTGCTCTCAGTCCATTAGGTGTCCTATTTATTTATTAGGGTTTATTTGGAACAAGAAACCGAGAATATCACCAGTAGGTTTTCAAGGGGACGCACTGCCAAGAAAACTACCTAAAAAACAACAAAAATCATTTGGTGTGATAGTGCAACTCACGCAGGCATTCACTCTTCAGGACTACCAACCTGGTTCTTCAATCTTCATATCCAAAACACTCCAAAAATTCTCCATCATTCTCCATAATTCTCCCATCTTCCTTTCTCTAGCTCCAATGCTCTTCTTTTCTTCTCTCTGCTTATTGTTCATGCCAAACATGCCCGTGAAAACTGTCTATTCTTCCTCATACAAATTCCTCTCTTTTCCCCAAGTAAATTGACTGCTCACTCTGCCCAATTTTTATTGTACTTCATCCCCATGCTTTCAATAACTATGGGATGTGATTTTTTACACCCATCCTCTTACATGAGTTTAATGATTGGCTTTGGAAACACTCAACAACAAAATAGAAGGTTTCCCCCCACGATAATAAAATTTAGGAAAGTGGGTTTGAATTAATACCCATAAATAATTTCCCTCTTGGACCCCTCTTAGACACTCCCTTCTCTTGTAGAAAAATCAACCCCCATCTCTATCCTTATACCCCAACAGTTGGCATCACATTTTGTTTGTTAAAATTTAGAAATACAATTCACATATTACATTGTTTGGCCATAACCATGTTCCTATCTGCATTATGCATTAATTAAACTGGGGATTATAGTGGAGATGTTACAACAATGCTTCCAAATTAAAACTGATGATCATATCCTCAAATATTTTTTGAAAAAGAGATCTTCATCCCTTGAGCAATAGAATTGGTTGACCAAAATTTTTGGCTATGATTATGACATCATTTACAAGAATGAAAAGAAAATGTAGTTGTTGATGTTTTTTCATAGAAATATGAAGAATATGGATCCCTCTTTTCACTCTTGTTCATTATACCAGATTAGTTAAAGGAATTTTGTCATGAATCATTCCAAGATACCAATTTTCTCACCTAATCCAACAATTGCAACAATATCCTCATGCATCTTTGAGATATTCTTGTCATAATGAGAAAATTCACTATAAAGGTCTTGTTGGCCCTTGACCAATGTTTGAGAGAACATTGGTCATGTTTGACCACTTTTGGGACTTCGATAGGCTGGTCGAAGATGGAGCACCCAGGAAAAGCGGAGATCGTGGGAACTCTGTCATTTTGCAGGCTTGTGGACCCAACAAAGGGTTTTAGGGTTTATGTAATGGGTTAAGGGATGTTGGCCCATGAGTTTACCCATGATTAGGCCTTTTTGTAACTATATAAATAAGTAGCTAAGGATGTAAGAAGTAGTTACTAGTTACTTGTAATTGGCTTAGTGCATAGCTACGAGATGTGGTTGGATTTGTGCAAGAAATTTTTAAGGGCTTGCAGAGTTAAGTCCAAGTTTTTTGTAAGTGCTTTGTGTAGACAAACTATGTAAGGCTTTGTGTTATCAAGGATTTGGATCTGTGCCTTGACCTGATTTTTGGGAAGGTGGATCTAGTGCATTGTGCACAGATCACCTGTCCATTGTGAGGCTTAGCTCTGTGGCTCTGTGCACAGGAGCAGACACATGTAAGAGATTGAAGACTAATAAAGAAGAAGAAGAAGAATTTGGTTGACGTAACCCCACACTGGGGTGAACTACGTATATCCTTTGTTGATGTGCTTTGTGCGATGTCGTTGATTATGTGATTATTTTCTTAGTGTTTTTTATATTATGTATAATGAATGCATCTGCTGTTGTATCTTAGTGCTCAATGATGTGAATGGATGCTAGATCTGAGCTAATACTGTGTGCTAAGTGATGGGAAGTATTTGATATTTATAGTTACTGCATTGATCTGTATTAAGGGTTTGATCTGCGATGTGAATGAGATTCAAGAACTAATGCACAATGTTGTTTAGTGTTCTGTTAAGTGTTGTAATCACAGATCTGTGTCCCATATTGGTTGTAGACACCTGAGTCCTACAACCCCCTACCTCTACCTCGGGTGAGACTTCATCTGCTTCACAAGTGTTGTCGAAAGGGCTGGTAGTTAGGGTTTTGTTGGTGCATTGTTGAAGCGTTGAACCCTGGGTCTACCCTCGTACCAACAAATGGTTTTGTTGTCATGAATCTTCTTGATCACAATCTGCTCTACGAGCAGTTGGTATTTTTCTTCCTATATATTCGCATTGTTCTACTCGAACTTCGTCTGAATTTCATTTTTCTCCTTCTACACAAATCAAAGTTGCTCTAGGACCTCCTCCTTTTATTTCTTCAAGGCCTTTGTGGCTGCTCATTTTCTTCTTGGACTCGATGAAGTCGAGCCTCGGTTGCACCTCCTAATCTTTGTAAGTGGGTGGGCTCATCCCCTAATTCTGCAGTTTCTGATGACGAAGGCGCAATAGGAAGAAGAGTTTGCTGAGATACAAATTGGAAAGGTCGTTGAGGCCATTCAGTAGCTTCAAGAAAGGGTAATGGAACTATAGATCCAATAAGTGTCAAGCACTCCACAAGAAGCACGCGATCAAAGGGAAGAAATTTCCAGGAACACAGTAGAAAGAAATAGATCACTCGCCTTAGAGTGTAAGCAACTAGGTGATCGAAATGCACAGACCTATGAGCTCCTTGCAGAAGATCTGGAGCTGAGGAAATTGGAAGCACAACTCCAAGAGGTGAAGCAACAAGCGTCCACCATGCAAGCATAGATGAAACTTCTTACTGTAGTCAAGAAGATGAAAATATCACAGGAACAATGCACAATTCAACAGTAGATTACTGCTATCCAAAGAAAAGTCATGGAAGTGACACAGAGACTCTAGCCGATGAAGGATGAAGCCTGCAGGATTTTTGAAGAAGTTGAAGGACAAGGCTCGCATCTAGACCAAGTGGTTGTGATAGTGGAACAACGCTTGGAAGGACCTGTTACTAAGCAAGTGGTTCAGGAGTTGACTGAGCAGGAAGATCTGGCGAAGAAGCAAGTCGAGGCACCTCGAGCTAATATTGAGGCCTTTGAAGCAGCACTGCCCAGATATGAGTGACTCGAGACAAGTCAAAGGTGAGTGTTGGGGGCTTGTTGGCCCTTAACCAAGTTTTGAGAGAACATTGGTCATGTTTGACCACTTTTGGGACTTCAACAGGATGGTCGAAGATGGAGCGCCTAAGCGAAGCAGAGATCGCAGGATATCACTCATTTTGTGGACTTGTGGACCCAACAAAGGGTTTGAGGGTTTATGTAACAGGTTAAGGGATGTCGGCCCATGGTTTACCCATGATTAGGCCTTTTTGTAATGATATAAATAAGTAGCTAAGGATGTAAGAAGTAGTTACTAGTTACTTGTAATTGGCTTAGTGCATAGATATGAGATCTGGTTGGATTTGTACAAGAAAGTGTTAAGGGCTTGTAGAGCTAAGTGAAAGTGTTTTGTAAGTGATTTGTGTAGAAAAAATGCGTAAGGATTTGTGCTATCAAGGAGTTGGCTTTGTGCATTGACCTGATTTTGGGAAAGGTGGATCTAGTGCGCTATGCACAGATCACCTGTCCAGTGCGAGGCTTGGCTTTGTGGCTCTGTGCATAGGAGCAGACACATGTAAGATATTGTAGACTAATAAAGAAGAAGAAGAAGAAGTTGGTGGATGTATCCCCACACTGGGGTGAACCACAAGAAGTTGGTGGATGTATCCCCACACTGGGGTGAACCACGTATATCCTGTGTTGATGTGATTTGTGTGATGTTGTTGATGTTGATTATGTGATTATTTTCTTAGTGTTGTTGACGTTATGTAAAACAAATGCATTTGATGTTGTAGATTAGTCCCTAAT
The DNA here is from genome assembly GCA_900067695.1 of Picea abies. NCBI lineage: Eukaryota > Viridiplantae > Streptophyta > Pinopsida > Pinales > Pinaceae > Picea > Picea abies. Next base: position 5,951 of record CBVK0102075214.1, on the reverse strand, counting down.
GATGTGAATGGATTCTAGATCTGAGTTAATGTTCTGTACTAAGTGATGGGAAGTACTTGATCTTTATAGTTACTATGTTGATCTTTATTGAGGGTTTGATCTATGACGTGAATGATATTCGAGAACTTATGCATATTGTTGTTTAGTTTTCTATAAAGTGTTGTAATCATAGATCTCTGTCCCATCTTGTTTGTAGACACCTGAGTCCTGCAACCCCCCCTACCTCTACCTCAGGTGAGACTTCATCTGCTTCACAGGTGTTACTAAAAGGGCCGATAGTTAGGGTTTTGTTGGTGCATTGTTGAAGAGTTGAACCCTAGGTCTTCCCCTATGCCAACAGGTCTCCTATATTTGAGAGAATTGTCTCACTATAAATTCATTATTCTCTTTGAACTTCATGCTTCACCAACAATAGGGAATTCAATTTTTCACAAAAAATATGAATAGATCAAACATTCCTTTTTTGGGGAAAGCATGAAACATGACATCCACACTTTTTTAATTGAATGTGATATTTTCCAACACAATAAGGGGGAAACAATCAAAAATCTTGACACACTCTAACTTCTCTGTGTTCCACTAGCTATATGGATTGACATTTCTATGGAATTCATTGTTGAATTACCCAACTCAACAATAAATCAATCATCATGGTTTTAGTCTATCGCCTTTCCAAATATGATCATTTATGTTCCCTCCAACACCCACTCACAACATCCACCATGGCATAAATATTCATGGAAAATATCTTCAAACTCCATGGAAATCCCTACTCTATTATATTCGATCATGATTTGAATTTCACCAACAACTTTTGGTAAGAATTGTCAAGCTCCAGGGAACCCAATTGCATCTCAACATAGCCTATCATCCTAAGAATGGTGGTTAAACTGAAGATATCAAAAAGCAATTGGAAACATATTTGAGGTGTTTCACTTCTAACCGAAAATCTCAATGGGTTCAATGGTTACCACTCATTGAATGGTAGTACAACACATATTACCATGGTGCTGCCCACATAACTACATTTGAGGTGGTCTATGGTCAAAATCCACCTTCTATATTATCATATCTGCCCAATGTCTCAGAGTTCTAAGATATTGATAAAACCCTTACATATTGAGTTTCCATTCTACGTACTCTCAAAGAGAATTTTTTCATGGCTTAGAATTTCATGAAGAAACAAGATGAGTTGATCGAGGTCATTCAAAATGCAAATTTATTTAAGGGGACCAATTACTTCTTCATATACAACCTTATAAGAAAACTTCCTTAAAAGCATATCACTTCCAAAAACTTGCTCCAAACTTTTATTTCCCTTATACAATCCTCAAGCATGTGGGACCCGTGAATGACAAGTTAACTCTCCCCAATCACTCTATGCTCCATCCATTTTTTCATGTTTTTTTCTTAAAGAAAGTGATTGGAACCAAGTGCTAGATTCAAACCAATCTCCCTAAATTGGATGAAGAGGGATCCATTTGATTGTAGCACCAAGAAATATTGGACCAACAAGAGCATTGCCTCTGTCAGCGCAAAATAAGGGAGGTTTTAGTACAATGGAAGGATATGCAACTTGAGGATGCCACATGGTAGTTGGCTACCTTTCTGCAACAATTTCCCCATCTCAAGCCTTGAGGACAAGGATGTTTTTTTCAGGGGAGGGGCATGTTAGAGTCCTAACCTCCCTAACCCCTCAAGTAGATAGAATAATATGGTTTTATATGATATAAAGGCCCAGATTACTAAATAAGGCCTACGTAATAATGTGAACATGTCTAATGTAAGAACACGTACCAAAATGTTTCGCCTCTAGAAATTTCTTCCTATAGAATGTTCTCTAGAAGATAGAAATAACATAAATAGGGGTAGAAATCATGGGAATGGTTTTTCTTGAGAATCATTTTGTACTTGAGCTATGATATATTAGATTTCCCCCCCTCAAAGAGGAAAGTGAACTTGGCTATTTAGATAATAAAGGTGTCATTTTTGGAATCATTTGTGTCGTTGTGCTCTCTATTTTTCTCTTTCTGATAACAATTGTTATAACAATGGTATTTCTTCTTTGCATAATACCATACAATACCTTACAAACCATGAAGAAAGTGGAGAAGGAGAAGTATCAATGGATGGTGGAGTTGGTGATAGATGTGGAGGAGGAGGAGGAGGAGGAGGATCTATGGAATGTGGTGCAAATAGTGACACATGTGGAGGAGGACATGGAGGAGAAGGATCATTGAAAGGTGCAGTTGATGACACACATGGAGGAGGAGGAGGAGGGGGAATAGGTGGTGGAGGAGATGTTGGTAAGTTTGGTGGAGGATCATCTTGTTGAGGATCAAGAGCATCATCCTAAAAAGATGAACTATATGAACTAGAATTAGTAGCATCCTTCAACCTTTAGATGAGGTTGAGAGCACCAACAACATGATGCATGAGCAATGTCATGTCATGAGTATGAACTAGAATTAGTAGCATCCTTCAACCTTTAGATGAGGTTGAGAGCACCAACAACATGATGCATGAGCAATGTCATGTCATGAGGAAGGGTTGAACATATTGTAGATATCTCTGGTACTCGTAAGATATCTCTAGCATTTATAGGTGTAACTCCCTGACTAGAAATAAGACCACATATGGGATGGGAACTTAACCTCCTCTACACCAAATGCATTTATTCACAACTGACCACCAACAACCTTGCAGTATGTAGCACCCATAGTGTTCAGAATGACATATCATTACACATATGCTAGCTATCTTTCTCCTGCAATGTCAAACAGTATATCAGGGAACTGGGGCCAAACCTCCCCCCTCCTAGTAGACCCTTTGATAAAAAAAATATCATCCTATGTGTGCTAATACCACAAATCAAGATTGTCAATGAATTCCTACCAACCATTATCCCAGCGATGGTTCAACTATTGTAAAAATGAAGAGTCCCCCACGAGGGATGTATATTCCTCATAAAATTTGAGTAGGTTAACATCCCTCAAAAGGAAACAAGTCTATGGTGTCATAGGGTGAGGGATCATATCCCTCTCCCTCTCTAGCCTCCCACTCATGTACAAATTTGTATGTGTCGACCTGCTTCTACTACTCCTGCTCCTATGCTCATCATCATCATCTCTTATTCACATATAATTATTTTTAGGCACATGTGTGTGTGTAACAAATTGAAATTCTAAAACACACACACATATAACCATTTTGTATTTATTAAAAATTGAAATTAATTTCTATTTGCAAAAAAATGTGATAAAGTAATCGTTGAGCCTATAACAAATCATATGCATCATTGATGGTGCGATTTATCATAACACAAGCACCATACAGATGCTTTATGTTATCTGACACACCTGTGACGCAAATTTCATCAAACACATTGATATGCACCATTAAGGTGCATCGGTAAACTCGATGATCCATGTACATAATTTTAACAATTCTCCATGTTGTATGGTGCACTAGTGCCACATTAGTAACTAAACACATCAATGTGTCTTATTCCATACAATGCATTGTTAATGTACACTAGTAAGTCTAGTGCTCTGTGTTGCTTGGATCCTCGATGTGTATTTCTAGTGATGCTATGTTAGTAATTAAACACACTGGTATGATAAGTTTTACATGTGCGGTGCTATGTGGTGGATTATTGCGGTGAGTTAATATAACACATCAATTTTTTGGTGCCTCATATAGCAGTGTGTCATATTTTATAAAAAATTGGTCATAGGGTGTTTGGTTAGGTAAGGGGCACCAAAGCATGTTCAATTTGTCAAAATATACTAGTAGGTTTATTATGAAAAAACAATGTTTCTTCTTAGGCAAAGGCATAAGAAATGCATCTTTCTGGTGTGTGGTGCTTAGTGTTGCGCGGTGTGTTTGGTAGTATGTTATGCACCACTTATGGTTCTTCATGTAAATTCACATGACAGACCGTATGAAGTTCTTCCTATGAATTCACAGGACACCACACCCTAGGCGAGCAAAATGCATCAAGTGCACAACATAATTTAAAAAAAAAATGCTAAATTTAAAGCCAGTTTTAAATTTTAATGCAATGAAAATTAAACTAATGAGGTAACAAACAATTTACCTAGTCTCTTCTTTCCCAAGGATGCATGGTTTCCCATAGAGGAAAAATACATTTTTTATCTTTTTCCAAAATCGGAAAATGTATGAAATCTACAGGTGCATTGAGGAACCAACACTGTAGAGCACTTCAAACAAGGTAGTTGTAGAAGGAGGGTGAACATTAGTTCTTGGACACCTGGAAGTAAGACACATTAGTGTATTTGAGCCCATGTAATGTATTACTTGGATTTTTGGGTATATATATATTTATATATATTATTCGAAAGAATTGTTATACATTTTATTTTTTAAATAAAAAATGATATTTTAGTATTGTATATTGATAACGGTTATCAATGCACTTTACTTGGTAAGCATAAAGGTATTATGTTTTGAAGCACATTGGTGTGCTTGAAAGATGGAGGCACATCAATATAAAACACTCCACAAAAACCTTTGGTTTCTTGCCTTCGCTATAAACAAAGAAGGGATTTGTTTTTTGGGGGAGGTTCCATAAAAACATCCACTGCAAGGTGTTCTCCTTGTAGTGAAAACACACTCAAATAATATCTTAGCAGTGGTTTCAATTGTGATAATTTTCTTACACGAGGCCAAAATGTCCATCTTAGAGAACCTTCCATCAACCACAAAGAGACAATTGTTACCATGCTTGGTGGAGGGTAAACATTACATGTAATCCATGAAGACCGATTCCAAGAGCTTGTTTGGGATAGTTAGAGGAGTGTACATCCCTGCTTCTTAATGGGAGGCTTAGTGACCACATAGGAAATTTGCGATCTGATATACTTTTTGACATATCGTGGGAGTTTTTTCTAGTAGAAATACTTCTAAAGTATTTCCAACATCTTCTCCACAACGAAGTTCCCTACTACCCAACTGTAATGTGCCTCCCAAATTATATTTGCATGCTCTCTTGAAGGAACAAAAAAATGGCACAAATAGAAAAACGTGCATCCAAATATATGACCAAAGAATAGTTTGTGAATGACTGCAAGATATCATCCATCATCTCCACGAATGTTGTTGGAGCATTAGTCAATCCAAAATCCATCATCAACCACTCAAACTTTCCTTCTTTGTACTTGAAGGAAATATTCCATACATTAGTTTGTTCAATTGAGACATGGTGGTAGTTGGACTTTAGATTAGTCTTAATAATGAACTTGACACCCTTAATATGATCAAGAAGATCATCATTCTAGGGGATCAAGTATTAGTTCATAATGACGATTTTATTTAGCGCTCTATAATCAATAGAAAGTCGAAATGTCTTGTCCTTCTTATGTACCAATACATTTGGGCTCCCACAAGGTGAGGATCTTGGTCAAATGTATCCCTTTTGGATGAGCTCATGAATTTGACATTTTATTTCCTCATTCTCCACAAGAGACAATTTGTATATTGGGACATTAGGTAAAGAATCACTGGGTATCAAGTCATTTGAATGTTTGACCTGGCAGTAAAGAGGCACCCTTGCAAGTGAACTGAAGATATCTCCTTATTCCTATACAATCTTGTTTACCTACTTCTTCTATGTAGAGAAGCCACATATTAAGGTTGTAGTGGTTGTAGTCACCTTCAATTCGCTTTCTAACCAAACTGTGAATATGATAAATTTTCCAGTATGAGAGATTACTTTTTGGAATTTATTTTCCAAGAGAAAGTAAATTGTAGTAGTCGACACTACCTCTGGTACCTTGCAAAGTTGGCCTCCCAAAGTAATAATGATACTATGGGCCTAGACTCATAAACAACATGGTGTTTCCACATATAGGGTTGTCCTAAAATAACTTCACAAACTTCAAGTGGGGAAACATCACATAATAACTCATCTTTGAAGGGATCAATTCCAT
>CBVK0102075194.1:0-11877 GCA_900067695.1 Picea abies | reverse complement strand
TAGAAGGTTCAAAACCCTACCACAATTGAGGGTTGAGGAAGTCAAAAAACTATCCCTAGATGGCTATCGTGCTAAGTTAACTATCGAGCCACTAAGAGTAGAAGGGGTTCCATTATATAATATTGTATTTTATTCCATAGCTGAGAAAAACAATTGGGAGTGGGAAATTAGAGAGAATAACAGAGGGTATTAATGTCATATACCATTCTAATAGACCACAGGTCTGAGGTAACTCCATAGAGATTTCCTTCTCCTTTATACTTGCATTATTTACATACTAGAGAAAAGAGAGCAGAGAAACCTCACCTTCTAGCTAGGTTTTCTACCATATGGGTTTCTGAGAGAAAATATCTACGTTATTTTGTGGATTGTGTGCTATTGTGTTTTACTATTCTCTATTTTCTGCATTTTATCTATTTTATTCATTTTATCTATTTCATGCATAAGCATAAAATCAATAGACAAATATTCTGGAAAAATAAAGGAATTTAACCTTCATAGGTAGATTTTGGTTTTTATTTATCAGATCTGTTGTGATGAATTTTTCTAATGGAATATCCACGACAATTTACAGATCACCATCTCTCATTTTTTGGATCTTCCTTCCTCAGCCACATGTATAATATATCTTCAACAAGATATGGATCTTTCCCTTACACTTTGAGAGGTGGAAATATATAGATACACAAAGAATCATCGAGGAAAGATAACTAATAAAGAGTGAAATAAACACTCTTCACAAGAAAATACCACATGATCCATAGCTAGATCAGTGAGATCTTATCCTAATTCCAATAGAACAAGGATGTTATCTCAAACATCCCCTCCCAACCTCACCAAGAAAATTTTCTTTATAGGATAAAATGATACTCGCGTGAGTTTTCAAGAGTTATCATGGCCCTATAAGTGTATGTTTCAAGATCTAGCTTGAGAATTGTGCTTACATAGACTTTAGAGCCACGTTTAGGAACATCTTTTTAGATAAAGTTACTTTAAAGGTAAAATTAGGAATTGTGCTATGAGGCTCGCTAGGGAATCAAGGATAAACGTTACTAGGGTTTGAAGCTATGTATGAAATAAATATTCTTTCCTTCATTATTAATAGTTAGTTATTTGATCAAGTTAGATACATATTTATGTTTTCTCTCTTTGGAAGTGATTTGATGTTTAAACGATCAACAATTTGTTGTGGTTTTGACACATATCCATAGGTATTTTTTCCATAACAATTATTGTACCTCCATGTTATTTGGATTGGATCATTATAATATTTTTCATCTATCTTGATGCTTTTCAGAGTGAAAAAAAATTGGAGTCAACTTCTAGGGTCATTTTAGTGGCAGGTCCTAGTTTGAAAAATTAGAGTTTGGAATGAGCCATATTGAGGCATTAAACATACATTTTTGGGGTTTTTCTTGTCTAGAAATTGTTCCCACCCCCTTGAAGATTTTCTAAACTCCGATTCCTTTCCAATGGTGTAGATTGTGCATGAATCAGAGTTTGTATGAAAACATTATGCCTCCTGCAAGTTGACCTACCATGTTGATCATCATGTTATGAGAGTATGCCATGTTATCCCTCATTACCCATGAATATATAGAAGGTTCAAAACCCTACCACAATTGAGGGTTGAGGAAGTTAAAAAACTATCCCTAGATGGCTATCGAGAAGGGGTTTCATTATATAATATTGTATTTTATTCCATAGATGAAAAAAACAACTAGGAGTGGGAAATTAGAGAGCATAACGGAGAGGTTTAATGTCCTACATCATTCTAATAGACCATAGGTCTCAAGTAACTCCATAAAGATTTCCTTCTCCTTTGTACTTTCATTATTTCCATACCAGAGAAAAGACAACAAAGAAACCTCACCTTGTAGCTAGGCTTTCTCCCATAACAGTTTCCCATAGGAAATCTCTATGTTATTTTGTGGATGGTGTGTGATTGAGTTTATTGTTATCTATTTTCTGCATTTTATTTATTTCATACATAATCATAAAATCAATAGCCAAATATTCTAGAAATCTAAAGGAATTTAACCTTCAGAGGTAGATTTTGTTTTTTATTTATCAAATATGTTCTGATGAATTGTTCCAATGGAATATCCATGACATTTTACATATCACCATCTCTCGATTTTTGGATCTTCATTCCTTAGCCACATGTATTAGATATCTTCAACAAGATATGGATCTTTCCCTTATACTTTGAAAGGTGGAACTCTATAGATACACGAAGCATCATCGGGGAAATATAACTAATAAAGAATGAAATAAACACTCTTCACAAGCAAAGCTATATCATTGAGTTCTTATCCTAATTCCAATAGAACAAGGATGTTATCACACAAAGCCCCTCCCTACCTCACCAAGAAACTTTCCTTTATAGGACAAAAGGAGGCTCATGTCTATTTTCAAGAGAGATCGTGGCCCTACAAGTGTATGGTTCAAGATATAGCTTGAGAATTGAACTTCCATAGTTTTTAAAGCCACTTTTAGAAATATCTTTGTAGATAAAGTTATTTTAGAGGTAAAATTAGGATTTGTGCTATGAGGCTCACTAGGGAATGAAGGCTAAATATTACTAGGGTTTGAAGCTATGTATGAATTAAGTCTTCTTTCCTTCATTATCAGTAGTTAGTTATTTGATCAAGTTAGTTAAATATTTATGTTTTCCTTCTTAGGAAGTGGTTTAATATTTAAACGATCAACCATCTGTTTTGGTTTTGACACATATCCATAGGGATTTTTCCCATAACAATTATTGTACCTCCATAAGATCTCGATTGGAACATTATAATATTTTTCATATATCTTGATGTTTTAAGGTTTTTCATGTCCATAACTTGTGAAAACCCCCTTGATGATTTTCTACACTCTGAGACCTTCCCAATGGTTTATATCATGCATCAATCAGAGTTCATATGAAAACGTTATGCCTCCCGCAAGTTGACCTAGTTCATATGAAAACCTTATGCCTCCCGCAAGTTGAACTACCATGTTGACCACCATGATACGAGAGTATGCCATGTTAGCCCCCATTACCAATGCATATGGGGATAACCATGTTGTAAATTTAAAGAATATTATATAAGGTTTAAAACCCTACCACAATTGAGGGTTGAGGAAGTAAAAAAAAAATCCCTAGATGGCTATCGGGCTATGTTAACTATCAAGCCACTAAGACGAGAAGGGGTTCCATTCTATAATATTGTATTTTATTCCATGGTTGAGAAAAAAAAATAGGAGTGGGAAATTAGAGAGAATAATAGAGGGATTTAATGTCCTATATAATTCTAATAGACCACAGGTCTCATGTAACTCCATAGATATTTCCTTCTCCTTTGTACTTGCATTATTTCCATACGAGAGAAAAGAGAACAAAGAAACCATACCTTCTAGCTAAGTTTTCTCCCATATCGGTTTTCAAGAGAAAATATCTATGTCATTTTGTGGATGGTGTGTGATTTTGTTTTATTGTTCTCTATTTTTTGTATTTTGTCTATTTCATGCATAAGCATAAAATCAATACCCAAATATTCTGGAAATCTAAAAGAATTTAACCTTCATAGGTAGATTTTGGTTTTTATTTATCAGATCTGTTGTGATTAATTGTTCCAATAGAATATCCATGACAATTTACAAATCACCATCTCTCTATTTTTGGATATTCCTTCCTTATCCACATGTATAATATATCTTCAACAAGATATGGATCTTTCCCTTACACTTTGAGAGGTGGATCTCTATAGATACACAAAGCATCATCAAGGAAAGATAATTAATAAGGAGTAAAATAAATACTCTTCACAGGAAAAGACCACATGAGCCAAAGATAGATCATTGATAGATTAGCCTGATTCCAATAGAACAAGGATGTTATCTCACAAATCCACTCCCAACCTCACTAATAAAATTTCCTTTATAGGACAAAAGGAGGCTCACCTCAATTTTCAAGAGAGATAATGACCCTACAAGTGTATGGTTCAAGATCTAGCTTGAGAATTGCACTTGCATAGTTTTTAGAGCCACTTTTAGGAATATCTTTGTAGATAAAGTTATTTTAAAGGTAAAATTAGGAATTGTGCTATGAGGCTCGCTAGAGAATGAAGGATAAATGTTACTAGGGTTTGAAGCTATGTATGAAGTTTGAATCATGTCGGTGAAGTCATAAGTACTTTGTGTATGAAGATATTGCATTGATGTCGATACATGCCTTAGTGATTTGGTGCTCAACTGAGGATATTGGTGTCTCTAGTAGGTTGGTGTCGACACAATATATTGTTGAGTTGGTGCTTAGTTGAGGAGATTGGTGTCTCCAGTAGGTTGGTGCCTACATCTTCTTGTTGGAGCAGGATATTTTGGATAAGTCTTTGGAATCATGCAAGAAGAGATCGCACGACATTTTGGATAAGGATCAATGTACACGGAAAGCAGTTGGAGCATGGTCAGGAGTCAAATCGCAAAATGAGGAAAGTAGTTAGGATTTTGGGACATTTTGTCCACATTGTAACACATTTATCTCTTTTGTAAAACTATAAATTTTAATGGGTTTTTGGTATAAGAAGTAAGTTTTTTAGAGTCTTTTTGGGTGATGAGTTTGGAGCAAGAGCTTAAGGAAATAACTATGTAAGTTTTAATTTGTTTTGAGGAATGATTGAGGTTTTTTGGAGTTAGGATTTCACTGCAGTAGAATGGTTGAGGCAGGTTTGGGTAATGTTAACTATTTGATCTTATTGAAAGAGTAGTGAACAACTGAAAGGAGAATGCAATGAATAAAATAAGAAGCTAGTCATTGTGGACATAGCCTAGTTTGGGGTGAACCACATTAAAACCTTGTGTCGTGATATGTTGTTTTTGCATGCTATGTTTCTGATGCATATGATGTTTACTATTACTGCATAATGATGATAAATGCTTATGTATTTTGAATATGTCACTGTTATATTCTTTTATGGTCCTGTGCACTTAAGTTGGTGATGAATGCATGAATGTTAAGTGGAATAATGTCACGCACAGGGTACGATGAATTATAATTAAATGTTAAGTAATTGAAACTGTGGAAGTAGTAGATGGATGGATAATGCATATTATGGTTATGTTGAATGCCTCACTTTCCACCACTGTAGAAACATGGTTTCTTCATCCCATCTAGATGTCTCAGGTGAGAATTCACTTGCTTGCAGGTGATGCCAAAGGGTTGGTGTCTAAGGTTTCTTTTGGTTTATTAATGATTAACCCTAGGTCTTCCCACTACATGCCAACAAATGGTTTTGTTGTTGGGAGCAAGATCTCTAACTGAGGGGAATGATTTGGAGTTCAAATAAAGAAGATATCAAAGAATGGTTAAGGAGGAAGGAATGACAATCTATTAGAGAACATAATGAAACACATGGAAGAGCAATGAATAATGGTTGCAAAATTATTTATTTACATATATTCATGAAATTTTTTTGGTGAGTTTCTGATGATTTTGACTGAATGGATAGAAAAGCTAGTGGAGAATGTTAGAAGATACCGATCAAGGCTCCAAGAAATTGGAATCCTAAATTGATTAGATAGTTGAATACATTAAGTAATAAGGTTTCTCGTGCATTTGATTTTTGGTTGAATAATATATTGGGGGTTACATTACATATTTTGCAATATATTGTATCCATTCTTATAGTGTCGCAGAGAGGGAATTCTTCAAGGGTCCATGCGGAGGATTTATAAATGCATTGTCTACCTAGATAAAGATGTTGTTGTGCAAAAAAAAATGTTATGAGTATGGAATCTGACTGTTAGGTGCCTTCGAACACATAGGGGGATTGAGGGATGACTAAAGGATGGTATGAGAGTGGAAAGAGATGAAAATGATAAATAAGGAACATATGGATTGAGGGTGTTGAGAGAGGAATATAGTGATGCAGATAGAGCTATTGCAGTATTGTGTTGTGGGAAAAGGTCTAGGTATAGTAAGAAGGAGACTGTGGATGAGAGAGAAGAGTAGCACAAAGTGTTTGAAGAAAGAGACCCTTGCATAGTACTTCAAATCACACCATGCAAAGAAAGGAAAGAGAAATAAAAGGATCCTTAGTGCAATCCAACATAAGAAATAATTACATATCATATCATAATTTGTGTTGAATCCATGACCTCATGTGCATCACCAAGATTTGAAGAAAAAACCATAACTTTGTCAAGATAAATTGTATTTAGTGGACGAAGTTAGAACAATAGTTAGATTAGTGGAAGTATCACAACAAACTAGAGTCATGAAGCATCATCGAAGGTAAGCACTACACATAGTACTATGGAAGGAGTAGATAACACATTAAGAATGACTGAATTCTAGGGAGCAGGGTTTGAAGACCCAAAGTAGCATCTATTTGTATGTGAGACAATATGGATTGCGAAGAATGTATAGGATGAGGCAACGAATATTGTAATGTTAGCAATGACATTTAAAGGTACATGAAGTACCAGAATACTACACCAATAGGACAATAAAGGACATTATTAGAAACTGGACAAGATTTATTAAAGGAATTTCGAAAGGTGAAAACTGAATCACAGTACATCATAGAGATGAAATAAATTAAGCAAATACAGAATGAGACAGTTTTGGATTATGGTGAAAGGTTTAAATATGTGGTGGGTAGATTAACATTCCAGATTCCCAGTGAACAACATAGAGAATGATTTATTTCAGGTATGTTTTTGCACATTCACTATTCTCTGACACAATAGAAGTTCACGTTGCAACCAGAAGAATTAGAAATTGCAATGAACCTAGAAGCAAATCTTATAGGAGATGTTGCAGGAATGGCATAGGTTCATGCACAGTTGGCCATGATAAGGATTCAATTGTCATAAATAATGAAAAAAAAGTTAAAACGTGAACAAGTTTGGTGTATTACATGTAAGATAGAAATCCATCATAAATATGCATTCCCAAAATTTGTGTAGTATATGGATACAGGGGCACCGAGCCCATTGGTAGGAGGAGTGAGGTATTATGAAATATTAAATACATGGGCACATCATCCGAATTCTTGTCCATTATTTCAAAAGTACCAGAGTATGCATAGGAACTTTTTCTGTAATTTTTTCAAATCTATAGGACATGATGAGAAGTATTTTCTTGCATTCGACTTAATGAGGAGTGAAGTACATATGCTTAAAAAATACAAGAAGAAAATTAAACAGCAGAAGGAGGAGTTCCACATTATAATACTCAGAGTGGCTTTAATCAGGATGGATGAGGAGGATATGGCAAAAGGTTGAAGATGAGGAGGATTTGGTAGAGGATGAAGAGGACCCATCATTTTTTATAATTGCAATCAACCAAGAAATTTAGTGAGAGACTACATGAATCCTTTCATGACATGCATGTACTCTAGAGAATTGGACCATGTGATGGAATATTGTTCTCAACTGATAGAAAAATTGCAAGAAATATGGAACCATAATCAGAAATAGAACCAGAACATACAGATGATAGAAATCAAGGATCAAGATGATAAGCCTAGAATAGTAGTAGTTACACACAGAGGAACGATAATCAGAGCGGATGTGAAAAATAAAGGGAATAACATTCACCAGTGGGTAAGGAAAGAAGTGGAGATGTTACCATTGTTTGATTTGAGAATAGAGAAAGAAACTTACTAGCAAGCAAGAAAAGAATTGACGGGAGTAGACTGGATAACATCAACTTCGACTATGCCACCATTGTATGATAGACCACTGGTATTTGATATGCCTCTAGTCTATGACCATACATAAAATAAAATTGACATGGTAAGTACTTTGAGGAGATTTTTAAGAAGTTCCTTACATTTAATGAAGGATAAATTTGCATTGAGTATTCTACGTAGAATGATTGATTATTGTGAACAAGAAAAAGAGAAACATGTTACACACAAATAAATTAATCCGGTACATAGTAAGAAGTGAGCAAATAGGGAGTTTTGGCTCAGTGCACAGATAGGAGCTTACAAAATAGACAATATAATTATGGATTTAGGCTCTAATGTGAATGTTGTACCGAGACAAACTTAGGAGATGATGGGACAACAGAAGTTGATTTGGTCACCGATCTAGTTGAGATTAGAGAACTAATATAAGATCGTTCCAATAGGAAGGTTAACAAGAGTTAATGTCAATATCGAAGGGGTGCGTAGTGTAGCATACATCGAAGTAATTGACATAGTCTCTGCCAGTACACCATATACAACACTATTAGGACTTGATTGGGAATTTTATAATCAGACAATCATTGACCTAAAGAAGAGGTAGATGGTATTCACAATAGAAGACTTAAAGGTCAATGCAATGTTATATTCCATGGAAGGGAAAAGGTATATAGAACCAAAAAAGAGAAAAGAGCTTGATAATATGTAGAATGATTGCATGGATGGATGATTAGATGAATCCTACAACTGAAGGTGTACTAAGTTGGAGAATTATTATAGGTCATGTGTGTCAAACTCAAAAGATGCTCCAGAGAACTAGAAAAAAACATTACATGAAGTATTGACAAGGAAGTGTTCTCTAATTACCCACGCATTGACATGGATTGGGAACAGAATAGTGAAACCTCCAAGGTATAGTGGACTAACCCCTATAGAATGTTTTATCAATGAGTTACGAATGAATATTCTATATTAACAAAGACTCTTGTCCTTAGATATCACAATAAAAGTGACTTCAACAAGATGATGGGATATACACAAAGAGGGCACAAGAGATTGGAAACAGTGTAAAAGGTTATTAGAAGTCATATTTAGGAAAGAGAATGGAAGTATATACCTAAATATAGTGGATTAAGTTGTCCAACATATCATGTTATGAAGTGTATTATGAAATTGAGATCGATAACGAGACAATAATGGACTCATTTATTTGTTCATACTTCATTACAATAGATAAAATACACATTGGGTTATCCATGAGATTATGGAAAGTTCATCAAAGGATAGGTGCAGATCACAGCCCCTATGGAGAAGTTATTGAAGAAGAAAGTGAAGTATCAGTGGAATGACAAATCTAAGAAGAGTATGAATACAATGAACCATAGGATGCTCACTGCACTGATTTTATTTTTTCTTCACTGGAGAAAATAATTCATGTACATGTGGATGTATCGTCGATAGCATTGGGATCAATTTTGGCACAACCAAGTGAAGGAGAGATAGACCATACAATTGCATTCACTAGTAGGAAGTTATCATCTACAAAAAATAACTATACCACGATAGAATGAGAAGGTTTGGTGATGGTACACACATTACAGAAGTTCAAACATTACATACTTGGATTTCACTTTAATATGTATAGAAACCACTATGTGTTGAGATGCCTAGTGAAAGATTCAGTGTTGGGGGAGAGAATATGGATGTGGATACCATTGTTCCAAGAATATGACTTTGAGGTGATCGTGAAACCAAGAAATTTTAATTCAGGATCGGAACACTTGTCGTGCATATTGTTAGGGGAAGATGCAAGGTGTTATCACATGTAATTTTGGGTCCTCTACAACCCTTGTGTCAACTGGGCTAGATTTTTGGCCTTTTCAAAATCTTCAAATTACTTGCTCCACACATATTTTTGTCCTTCTTCAAGTCAAGGTTCTTGGTTACCTTCCTTAAATGCCAGGTTTGCCTCACTTTCAAAACTGTCCTTCCAAAATCAAACTCCTTTATTCTTGAGTTTCAAATACAAAATAATCATAAAAAGATATTATTTTGTTTTACTTTAGACTTAAAGAAAATGGGGGGCTGAGTGGGTTCGATATATTTTGTTTCCAAGCAAAGCTTTGTGCATAGATTCTTATTATATCCATTTATAAAATAATCATAAAATATATTATTTTGTTTTACTTTAGACTTAAAGAAAACAGGGGGGTGAGTGGGCTCGATATATTTTGTTTCCAAGCAAAGGTTTGTGCATAGATTCTTATTATATCCATTTATAAAATATGGGGCTTATGAATCATCGAGCCCTAACTTCTAAGCATAGGACCGAGGGCCACCACATCAATTTGCATGTATCAAGCAACAAATCACTGCACCTGAGACCAAGTGTTAATCACAAATACTAAGCACCCAGCCATGAGGGAGGATACCAAGAGATAAATTGTATGCACAACGCGTCGACAATGGAATGAAGCCTATGCATTTATTAAGTATGAATATATTATTTTACTTTTGTATGTGGGATAATTTGATAGTGCACAAGCACCACAAGAATCTGCTAGTGTTTGGGTCAATATCATTGATAGCTTCCAGGATACAACTATGACCATTTGCCTAGAGAAATCCTTTACTTCAATTATCATAAGAAACTGATGGTGCATCCTTTGCAAAACTATAATAATAAATGGAGTGGCAATCGATCAGTGAAATGTTGACGATGGGGGCTTAAGTGCAATAAATTCGTGGTCCCTTTTTCCTCAACAAATTCACAACTATTATGTTGTTTTTCGGTGCTCATTATTTGTGTATTTTGATGTCATTTTAACTAGTAAAAATCATTCAAATTTAATCCTAATTCATGCATCATTTTCAACTTAATCCTAATTCATGCATCATTTTCAACGAATTCATGGCAAAAACCCTCTACAAATTTATGCCATTATTTCAGTGATCTAGTTTTTTTGATTCCTGCACACAAGTCCCTAGTGCATTGAGAACACTAGAAATGTGTATCACTTCTCTACACTACAAGATAATCAATTTAGTTTAGCCGTGATCGCTTATGCTAATGGATTCTAGTGGGATCTACTTCTTTTCCATTGGTTGTGATATTAAGCCTTGATTTTGCAATGACGAAGATGATGAATGATAAAGAACTAGTGCAACAAACCGTGTGGTGGTTGATAAAAAGATCGATATAGTAGAAATTAAAGAAAAGATCAACCTTGAGTTTGATTATGATTTGATATGCATTTTTAATTATGATAATGCATAAAAACATATTCTACATATACGTATTATGAATGAAGAGGCGACTCCTAAAGGTAAAGCGCAAGACCAAAATTTAAAAGATGATGTATTTTTAAAGAAAATCGAGAGTAACATGCTTACACACATCTCTCTAAGGGGAACTCTAGATATCAATAAAGTGTTTATCAAGTCTATAAAAATCAACGAGTTTGAAAGAAGATGTGCTTATGTGCAATTCAACCCTTGAGACAACTATTGAATTTTCTTTGTTGGTTTTGGAGTTCATGTGCTCGATAAGAGATGGAAGAGTTGTTCTATGTGATGATGTTTCTACGGTAACCCTCTTGCATATTCTCCAGATCTAATGGTCGAAAAAGGGTTTCCCTTCCTTCTAACAGATCCTATGGCCCACATTCCTCTATGGCCCCATACCACTTCTGTCATTGTTTTATGATATCGGTACTCTTACTGAGCTTCATAGAATGGCCATGGTAACTTCTTGGCACTCAGGAAGGTTCTAAGGTCTGAAATTAGTCCTCCAGACATAATTTCCTCTTGAAACCTCTGGTCCAAAGACCACTTATCTGGCCCATCGAGGATCAATGTCGAAACCTTGGGCTCTGATGCCAATTTGTAACATCCCCAACCTTCAATAGGCCGGGCAATGCTAATACTATGGAACATTCACATAAATACACATATGAAAAGCATTGTAATGAATTTAAAACAGTTAACAGAGAGTTTACTATTACGATGTAGATTCAATGTAATAGACAATAATTCATATACGATATGGAACACATGATAACATTCAAGAATTAGTAGTACAAACATGCATAAAATACATATAATTTAAGCACATAATGATACTTATATTTTAAGTTGGAGTAACTCCACTGACTACATGCAGACCTTCCATGAACCTCCTAGCCTTAGACCACGCTTCTCA
>CBVK0102075159.1:0-16424 GCA_900067695.1 Picea abies | reverse complement strand
ATGATTAAAAAATTAAAAAAAATCCATTTAGTATATTAATTAAAAAGCCATAAGTTCATATTGTTTCCCGGCCAAGAGGCTAAACTACAATTGGGGGCAGTATCTGGTCTTGTGTATGGGATTAAGGCTAGACGTTACTTGAAATCACATGACGCCACTACTATAGCCTCAACAATGAGAGTATAATATACGACATTCTTGCAGATATTATCTATGTTGAAACTACCTTTTGGTATTGGAGTAAGAATTAAAACTACTTCTGATTGGCGAAGTTTTTGTCTTCCTTTGAAATAAGGAAACAAGTTAATGGCTCAAGACCTAGAGGCATCTGGCAGTAGTGGAAGTCTACCCCCTTTACGGACCACCAACATGTTATTTCAAGTGGCGTGTTTTTCCTTGAATAATGATGATGAGTCAGGTTGCATTCACAGAGAGAAGCCAGTGATGGTAGTCCTCATTATTAGTTGACAACTGCGTTATGACAGGTTTTGTCGCCTTCCGAAAAAAAGTTCATGTATAAAGTTTTTAGTAATGAATAGAAGTTGATTTTAATATTTATAGTTTCTTGTTTTCCTTAAAAAATTATAGCATTTTTTAATTTAAAAAGACTTAAGGAATGTTACATTTCATATTAATCTCAAGAGACTTGACTATATCATCAAAAGAGCCATCTTCTTAAGAAGGGCTATAGTGGAAGCTTTGGATACCCTAGCATTAACCCATCAACATCATGACAATTTCTCAAAAGGATACCATATCATTTGGAAACTTTCGAATAGAATAACAAGACCCAACCTTGGAGAAAGAACATAGCAAAATTAGATCTAAATCTATCAAAGAGGGAGAAGGGTGTTCTCTCCTTCTTTGTGCTCCATCAACTTTAAATTTCCTTCTTTTGACTACTCTCTTATCCAATGCATTTTCCATAGCATTGGTTTCTCTATTGGTATGCTTGAATGAGGATTTTGAGAAGGAGGTATTGAGTTCTTGTGCTCAAAGAAAGGCATCCTTTAGGATAAGGTTTCAATTTATGTAGCCTTCATCGATCTACTCCACCAACAATTTTGAATCCCCCAAAATTGAATGCCTTATATACCTTGTTCATCTACCAATGCCAAAAGTAGGAAAATTGCTCTTAGTTATGCCACATTGTTAATGCATGTTCCCAACCCATAGAAGAAGGTGATCCAATGTGATTCTAAGAATAAGCAATCACCACCTCCACATGGTCCTATATTACCCTTGGAGGCTCCATCAAAAGACCCCGAGGATTGTTCTTATCATATGATACCTTGGTGATCTATCTCTGATTTGTTTTTATCTTAACTCTTAGAATATCATTATATGTGTATTTTATCATATCAAAAACTTCAGTAGGGGAGAGAGCCATATCTTGGAATATTACCTTATTTCTCACAATTCAAATAGTCCATAATACCATAGATGAGATATTTGGATGATAACTTCCTCTTTTTCGTCAACCTACTTCTCCAAGGCTTCCTCAATATTAACCCTATTCCAATTTCCCTTTTCCAACAATTAAGGTCTTCACAACGTCCCTTGCAGATTTGGAGAAGTGGCATTGAATGAAGAGGTGGCATACACTTTATTCCTTTTCCTTGCACCAAAAACACATGCTAGGTCTACACCATGATCTCCTCTGCAAGTTATCTTAGGTCAATATTTTATTTGAAAGCACTAGACATAAAAAAAAAATATTTTTTAGTGGTTCTTTCAATTTCCATAGATTTGTTCACTACCATCTTTTCTCATCTTCCTTTCCCAAGGAAAAGCTTATGCATACACCATCTTTTCATTAAGTATCATCTCAATGGGTTGTCAATCCATAACAATTCATCCTCTTTTTCCCTTAAGCAGAACTAGGCCTTGATGCATGTCCAAACCTGGACCATTATTTTGCCTACATGTCATTAATGTTTAACTTTGACCTCATTTCCATATTGATGTCCACACATTCCCATCATCTAGGTAACATGCATCAACAAGGTATACATAACCTTTATTTGCTATATTTTATCCTCAGATCATTGGAAAACTTATATTCTTCCTTTCCTCCTATCCATGGTCTAGTCCTAACTTTACCTTCCTAGTGTTGAGACCTAAGTCTGCACCCCTGCCCCTCCTCTCTCATTTCCCTATACTTTCTTAAAAATCATTCCTCTTCAGGTTGGTTGAGTTGGTTTCCCATTACTAAATGACTTATCTTTGATCATTATCTTTCTCGATTGATTCTTTGCGCAAATTGTTTATGTTTTCTTGAAGGATAATTACATGTCCTGATTTGGTTCGAAATACTTGTCAACATGTTTGTCGCTAGTTGAGCATGCAATAGATCTACCAAGTATTTTGTGTGCGCAGGAGACATCCAGGACCACCAAGTCCTTTGTATGCGCAGTAAGCTTCCACAGGAAAAACACAACAATTCATTGCAGTCCATTTCAGGCTTAGATTTTAAGCCAAACAAACATGTTAGCTTTTCAATGGTGGAGATCCAACAACCCATGCAGATCAACAACTCTCGTGCATTCAAAGTCTCAAATTCGTGCAGGGTTTAACATGAATGACTCCGCGACTTCATCGTTCGGACGTTCGAACTTGTCATTGTTTCAAATATGCTCAGTCATTCAAGAGTTATTCATATTATGTGCTCCAAAGCCACTGAACGTCGGATTTACGAAGTGGCTCACCCACATTTATTGAAACTTTTGAAATGTTTAAAAAGGGGCACCAAACCATAATTGGGGAAACTAGACGTCCAAACTGCAGAAAGAATACCAAAGGATCTAGAAAACACCAGATGACTTGCTTCTTTCCTCTAGGGGATAAGTAGGTGAAAAACACTACCAACATATTCAGTTATATCCAGTGGCCTCCAACAATGCACATGCATGTTAGTGCTCAATATAGAACTCAGTTATGTCACTCCTAGTCATTTTCTGTCAAATCTCGGTTCACTCCAACATACACATCAATCTAATTTCATTGCTAAGTAACAATTTTTAATTGTTCAATTGCAAAACTCTTTTAGTTTCAGGCATAATAAGTGGTCTTTTTTGTGTGATAAGAACCACTCCTTTTTGTTAAGTGAAGTTCAGAGTATTCATTAACATACTCCAGTAGTGTGTTTTAGTTAAGTTAATACGTTGTTTTACAACTGATGTGTAGAGCGAAACCTCAGTTCCACACTGGTCGAGGGCCTCCACATCTGTGATAAATAAGCATTCTTTGTATGTTAGAAGGGTTGAGTTTTTTGGGAGAAGAAGATCAATACAACAACTGGTTGGACCCATTCTGTGCATGGATTAAAGCTCTCTACATGGTGAAGATACTATTGATGACAATGTGTTTGTGTCCAAATTCATATGTGTTTCTTATCTTGAATACAATTTTGATTTGTACGAAGTACATTTATTTTCCTTCAACTACTGTATAATTTGTGTTTATTAATATACAACATGTGATAACAACTATGCTTTGATGAAGATTTGTTTTTGTTGCAACCTGTGGGAATAATTGTGTTTTTGGTACATGTTTAATGCTTGAAATGACATTTTAAGACTTAAACTTCTGGCAAGAGATTGTTCATTGAATGGTTTGTTTTTTTTCTTTGTTTCTTACCTTTACTGTCTCACTTGTCTGTCCTTTCTGTGCCACCAGGCAAGGCGGACCCCCATCCATATCATTTTTCCAACCCCATCATGCTCTTGTCTTGGTAAAAACCAACCCTCTAACCAACCAACAAAATAAAAAAACCAATAATTCTAAACTTGAGGTGACCTAGCTCTGCCCTTTAGCAGTTAGGTGCAAACTTTAGGACCAACATCTTCTGGCGTTGTTGCTGGGGAGCAGAGTAATGAGATATATTTCCCTGGGAGAACGAAAATGATTAGATCTGACCTTTGATGGTGAACGAAGATCAGACACATTCAGATTGCTATATTTCACCTGACGATTCCACTGATTCAACTTCACGAAAGAAATACTGGCTTCCAGGAAAGGACTCAAGAGATCCAAATCTGAGCACATCAAAGCCATTAAGGCTCATCCTAACCCTGAGAAGGACACAATAGTCTTTGAGCCATAAAGGAAACTAAGAAAATCCACCTTATCTCAGAGATATACCACACCCCTCAAGGGTAAAGCTGCACCTCAAGAATCTACCTCTCTACATCATCACAAACAACTTGAATTTGCTAGCCCTGAGAATCACAATTCAAAGGAACCTTAGACATCTTCAATTCCTGCTTCTACTTCATCATCCAGTCCAACATTCCTTGTAGATCCAATCAATATTCAAATCCCTATGGCCCAAACAATGGCTATTAAGAGGATGGATGCCATAATTGTTGCCAGGTATGCACCCCCAATTTTTCTTGTAGGCTTACATGCACTCCCAACCACATATTACATGAAATATTTACCCATGTATAATGGGGAAGGGGATTTCACAACTGAGGAACATCTGGTATCCTTCTACAACTTTGTAAACAAATTTAACATTAACTATGCAGATGTGTGGATGAGTTTGTTTGTACAGAGCCTTGATGGGGAGGTAAGAAAATGGTTATGGGGGCTCCCTCCAACCTCCATTATAAATATTGATGTGTTAGATGAAGCTTTCATAAAGAAATGGGGAGACATGAGGGATTATCTCTATTACATCACGGAGTTTGGGGCCCTTAAGAGAAAGAATGGTGAGTCTATTTAAGACTTCACCAAGAGATTCAACACGATGTATGGTAGAATCCCAGATGAGATAAAACCAACTGAAGCCTCTGCCAAGATCACTTATGCAAATGCATTTGATGCAGAATTCTCCCTTCTATTGAGGGAGAGAAGATACACCACCTTGTTTTCCATGCAAGAAGCAACCACTGAGGTTGAATCCAACATATTGGCACCAGACAGGTTAAAGACTAGATCTGATAAAGACAAGAAGAAACAGAGAGAGGATTCCCTTGCCTCCTATAACCCAACCACATCTGATCCCAAACTTGATGAAATGACCAAAACTTTGAAGAATTTGACATCTGAAATAGCTAAGCTGAAATGGGAATCTAAACAACCAAATAGAGATTTTCAAGGGGCTGGAACATAAATCCAAACCAATTTAGAAGACCGAATGATGCCCCTTAGATAATGTAGAGAGAAAGGAGGAATGTTGATGACCAAAGAGTAGTACCTCCTTTCCAAAACAATTAGATTGAGGAGGTGGATGCAGATAGTGAGGTTGTGGATGATGTTGATGTACTTTTCAATGAAACTAATTTTTACAACAACCACTTAACGCAACAAGATTATGAGGTAGCACAACTGTCAAATTAGTTTGATATTGAGATAGGGGAAGATGGAGTTATTCAAGGCTAGTCCCAAAACAAATATGACTTGAGGCCTATAATAGGCACTCCTAAAACCACCACCTTTGATCAGAACAGAGAAACAAAGTTTCCTCCCAAGCCAAATCCAAGCAAGGGGGCATTAGCCAAAGCTCTCCAACCTCCTCCTTTTAAAACTGTTGTTCTTGAAGTAAAGGAGGTTGATAGGCCACAAACATCTTTTAGCCTAGAGCATGAGTTGAGCAAGATCATTATCCCTGTACCTCTGTCAGAATTGTTGAAAAATGAGCCTTTTAAAAAATCCATTATGAAGGTTCTGCAACCACCTACTTTTGTTGTAACTTCTGATGTAATTAGTCTGCACGATGAAAACCCAACCATTACGATGAGCCCCCACATTGAGGATGGCTTTGATGCTTCTCCACCTTTCTACATATCTTTAAATGTCCATGACAAGATTCTGCATAACTATCTCATGGACTCAGGTGCCTCACACAATGTCATGCCTAAGGTTGTAATGGAAGAACTAGGTTTGGAGATCACTAAGCCCTACTCCTTTGACTCCAAAAAAGTCAAATGTTTGGGATTAATAAAAGATTTAGTGGTTTCTTTGGCGCAATTACCAATGAAAAGTGTAGTGATGGATATCGTTGTGGCTGAAATCCTCCCCAAGATTGGTATTCTTTTGTCTAGAACATGGGCCAAGAAGGTTGGAGGATCATTACAAATGGACCTCACATATGACACCATATTTGTTTTCGAAGGAGAGCATAAGAGGCTATACAGAGAGGTTAGATTGGCCTATATCTTCAGCGACCATCAAAATCAGAGCAATCACCCAATTTATGTTGTTAAGGATGAGATCGACTCATCTATTTTTCATCTAAATGGTGAGGAACTAGAAATTACAGTCAACAAATGCAAAAATCAGTCTTTGATAGATCAATAGAACAAGGTGTGGAAGATGTATTTCAATGGCTCTTCATCAAAAGAAGGCTTTGGGGTTGGTATAGTTCTCATTTCCCTTGTGTAGGAGGTCATTACACTCTCTTATAATCTATAATTCAAGACTACTAACAATATAGCTGAGTATGAAGCTCTGGTGCTTGGATTGAGCACTGTCAAAGACATGGCCATTGACAGTTTGGTAGTTTTTGGTGATTCTAAGTGAATCATCAATCAAGTAAAAAACATCTATCAAGCTAAGCAACAGAGGCTCAAACAATAAATGAATGAGGTATGGGACTTGGTTGACAACTTATTTCTGGCATTCAATATTTCCTTCATTCCTAGAGAGGAAAATCAGAAGGCAGATTCTTTGGCATTGGATGCCAACAGCTTCAGACCTCCCATTGGCCCAAATATCAAGTATTAGGTGGAAGTCAGACATAAGACAACCATACCAGACAACATAAATCACTAACAAGTCTTTAGCGATGATTTGGAGCTGCAAAGATTTCTACAAATCATTGAAGAATTCTCCAGTATATCAATCGATCAAGAGGGAAAATATGACGAATCGTCTTATCAACAAACATCTCAGCTGTTGAACAAAGTGGATGGCCACAACATTGTGGAACTTAAAATAAACCACATCCCCAAGGGTCTAGTGCCACTGGAAAGGTTATTTGATAGTCATGATGTCTCCGGAGGAGCTACCATAAAGAATCAAGAAGAGGAAGTGATGGACTACAATATTAGGACTACTGAAAATCCCAAAATAGTCAAATTATCCAAGACACTACCTCCAGAATGAAAAGACATGTATGAAAACCTCATGAAAAAATTTGTTGATATTTTTGGATGGTCTAATGAAGATTTGAAGACATTTGACACTGACATCATCCAACACAAGATCCCTATGAAAGTTGGTTCTAAGCCATTCAGGCAGAAGATCAAGAAATTTAATCCCATGCTGATGTCCATAATTGAAAAAGAGCTGAAAATAATGTTTTATGCCATAATTCTTATACCCTTGAGCTACTCAGATTGGGTGGCCAACTTGGTACCTGTGAGGAAAAAAAGTGGGGAAATATGCTTGTGTATTGATTTCTGAAAAAGACAACTACCCCTTGCCCAAGATGGACCATATTTTGCAAAGGGTAGTAGGTGCTCATAAGATTTCTTTGTTGGATGGGTACTCTAGTTATAACCAGATAGCAGTGAGTGAAGAAGACAAAGAAAAAACAACATTCAACACCCCTTGGGATACATTTATGTACAACAAAATGCCCTTTGGGATGATGAACGTAGGGGCCACCTTTCAGAGGGATATGGATGTAGCCTTTGTGAGGGAGAAAGACAAATTTATGGTTATATATTTGGACAACATCACCATTTTCTCCAAATCAGATGGAGAAAATTTACAACACCTTGAGAAGATTTTCCGAAAATGCAGAAGGCATGGTTTCTCTTTGAATCCCAAGAAGTCCCACTTTGTTATGCAAGAGGGTAAGCTCCTAGGATACATCATATCAGCAGGAGGAATAAAAATAGACCCTAAGAGAGTTGATGTCATTCAAAAAATTCAAATTCCCAGAAATACGAAGGCCATTCAGTCTTTTGTAAGAAGGATAAATTTCGTGAGGCGCTTTGTGCCAAACTTTGCTGAAATAATAAGGCCTATCACCAATATGTTAAAGAAAGATGTTGTTATCAAGTGGTCCCAGGAGAAAAAATTAACATTCCAGAGGATCAAACAAGCTTTGATTGAAGCCAATGTATTAGTCAACCCTAACTATGCCAAAGAGTTCTTTATCTTTTCTTGTTCTTCCGAGGAAACCATTGCTACTGTGCTACTACAAAAGAATGAAGAAAGGCATGAACAACCCATAGCCTTTTTTAGCAAATCCCTCTGAGATGTTGAGCTGAAGTATGACATATTAGAAAAGCAGACCTATGCGTTGGTCAAAGTGTTGAAATCCTTCAGGGTGTATGTGTTACAGTCTTACATAACAACCTATGTTCCTAGTAGCAATGTCAAAGAGATTTTGGTCCAGCTAGACAGTGAAGGGAAAAGAGGGAAATGGATTGTCAAATTTCTAGAATATGACCTGCACATAAATCCCACCAAGCTGATTAAGGGGTAGGGACTTGCCAAGTTGTTATCAGAATCAAACTGTAACGTAATGGAATTGCATCAGACCTTCACCCAATTCGATGCACCCATGACACAATCTGGACAAGACAACATGCAGGTATTTGAAAACTACTCTTCTTCACCTTGGTACATAGATGTTATTTACTTTTTGCAGCATCTAGAATGTCCACCAGATTTGAAAAAGACGAGGGTTAGGTCTCTCAAATTAAAAGTTATCAAATTCTGCATTTTAAATCAGAACCTGTATTGGAGGGACCGTGCTGACATCCTATTAAAATGTCTTGATGAAAATGAATCTAAACAAGTCACAACATATATTCACAAGGGAGTTTGTGGGGGACACCAACATTGGAAAGCTACAGCCCTCAAGATCCTAAGGGAAGGGTACTACTAGCCTACCCTTTTCTCAGATGTATTTACTACAATAAGGACATGCAATGAATGTCAAAAGTTTGCAGGCAAGCAAAAAATACTCTCACTACCCCTGAAACCTATCACTGCCAGTGGCCCCTTTCACCAATGGGCATTATATTTCACAGGTGAGATAAATCCACCCTCCAGTGGGAAGCACAAGTGGATTCTCACTGCCACTGACTACTTTACCAAATGGATTGAGGTTGTGCCCACCAAGAATGGTACTGAAAAGGTGATTATAAATTTTTTGGAAACTAATATCTTCGCCAGATTCGACTACCCTAGAAAGATTATAACAGACAATTCCCAAACATTCAATTCCAAATCCATGATTGACTTCTGTGGCATCAATAACATTTCCTTGACACATTCCACTCCATATTATCCTTAGGGGAATGGACTGGCTGAGTCATCCAAGAAGACTCTCATTAGGATCATCAAGAAGTTGTTGACTGAAAACAAGAAATCCAGGGACTCTAAACTTAAGTATGCCTTGTGGGCCGATAGGATCAACACCAAGAGATCTCTCGGGACCTCACCATTTCAGCTAGTCTATGGGATAGATGTTGTCTTCCCTACTGAACTCGGTCTACCAGTTCTAAAATTCCTATAGGAAGAAATGGAGGAGCCAAATGAAATCCAGAGTAGAATCTTCTAGATTATAGAGGTTCAACAAAAGAGAGAAGCATTGAATCAAATAAATGAGGCATACCGGAGCAAGATCAAATCAACTTTTGATAAGAAAACTAAGAAACAAATCTTTCAAGAAGGCAACCTGGTTCTAAGGTGGGATGTCAGGAGGGAAGAAAATTCTAAGCATGGTAAGTTCAATAACCTCTAGTTTGGTCCTTTTAAGGTGGTTGAGGTTTTGGAAAATAATACATTTGTTTTACACAATCTAGATGATACTGAAAATTTTGGAGGTCCCTCTTGTACCATAATTGCTTTCCATTTTCATTTTGATTAGTTAGTTTTCTTGTGAATATAGACTCCATAGCCCAACAAAGGAACTGGGGTGTAGTTGCAGTTTTAAGTTCAATAAGATGCATGGCTGGAATACAGAAACAAAGGTAAGAGAAGGAAGGAGTGAGCAAGTCATTTAATTCCAAGGCACTGATCTACTATTCTCAGTACCCCACAGGGGGTGTTGTCCCCAGTTGCAGCCAATGTTGAGACCTAAGTATGCACCCCTGCCCCTCCTATCTCATTTCCCTATACTTTCTTAAAAATCATTCCTCTTCTGGTTGGTTGAGTTGGTTTCCCATTACTAATTGACTTATCTTTTATCATTATCTTTCTGGATTGATTCTTTGCGCAAATTGTTTATGTTTTCTTGAAGGATAATTTCATGTCGTGATTTGGTTCGAAATACTTGTCATCATGTTTGTCTCTATTTGAGCATGCAACAGGTCTACCAAGTATTTTGTATGCACATGAGACATCTAGGACCACCAAGTCCTTTATATGCATAGTAAGCTTCTGCAGGAAAAACACAACAATTCAGAGCAGTCCATTTTGAGCTTAGATTTTAAGCCAAATAGGCACGTTAGCTTTTCAACTGTGGAGATCCAATAACCCATGCAGATCAACGAATCTCATGCATTCAGAGTCTCAAACTTGCGTGAGTCTCAAACTCATGCGGGGTTTAACATAAATGACTCCATGACTTCGGTGTTTGGGCATTCGAACTTGTCATTGTTTCGAATATGCCGAAGTGTTGAAGCCTCGAATTGCCGAAGAGTCAAAGTATCGGAGCCCCGAACTGCCACGTCACTTTGATAGGTCAGTCATTAAGGAGTTATTCATATTCTGCGCTCCAAATCCCCTAAATGCTGGATTTCTGAAGTGGCTCGCCCACATTTATTGCACATTTTGAAATGTTTAAAAAGGGGCGCCAAACTAGAATTGGGGAAACTACACGTCCAGATTGCAGAAAGAATATCGGAGACTCCAGAAAACACCAGATGACTTGCTTCTTTCCTCCAAGGGATAAGTAGGGGAAAAACACTGCCAACATACTCAGTTATCTCTAGTGGCCTCCAACAACATGCATGCATGCCAACGCTCAATACATAACTCAGTTCTGTCACTCCTAGTCATTTTCTGTTAAATCTCGGTTCACTCCAGCATACACATCAATCTAATTTCATTGCTAAGTAGTAGTTTTAATTGTTCAATTGCAAAACTCTTTTAGTTTCATGCATAAATAAGCATTCTTTGTATGTTAGAAGGGTTGAGTTTTTTGGGATAAGAAGATCAATACAACAACTGGTTGGACCCATTCTACTCATGGATTAAAACTCTTTACATGGTGAAGATACTATTGATGACAATGTGTTTGTGTCCAAATTTGTATGTGTTTCTTATCTTGAATATAGTTTTGATTTGTGCGAAGTACATTTATTTTCCTTCAACTACTATATAACTTGTCTTTATTAATATGCAACTTGGGATAACAACTATGCTTTGATAAAGATTTGTTTTTGTTGCAACCTGTGGGAATAACGGTGTTTTTGGTACATGTTTAATGCTTGAAATGACATTTTAAGACTTAAACTTCTGGCAATAGATTGTTCATTGAATGGTTTGTTGTTTTTCTTTGTTTCTTACCTTTATTGTCTCACTTGTCTGTCCTTTGTGTGCCACTAGCCAAGGAGGACCCTCATCCATATCATTTTTTCAACCCCATCATGCTCTTGTCTTGGTAAAATCCAACCCTCTAACTGACCAACAAAATTAGAAAACCAACCATTCTAAACTTGAGGTGGCCTAGCTCTTCCCTTTAGCAGTCAGGTGCAAACTTTAGGACCAACACCTACCATTACCAATTCTCCATCCTAAGAAGCTTCCAACCAAAGGAAAGGAGTTCACTAAATTTTTCAAAAAAACAGATCCATTTATGTGTCTCTTTAATGGGTCTCTTATCTAGGCTTCAACAAATTGTATCTATGTGTTTTTTCATTGTCACTAATTATCAATAACCCTTTGTAGTAATCAACCTCCAAGGATTTTTAATTGCCAAAGCCTTGCCAAACAAATGAAGGGTTTTATCCCTCGTCCACCTTTAGAATTTGGCTTGGATAATATCTTCCATTTCACCAATGGGATCTCCTTTTCTCTTTTCCATTCTCCAACGATTTTGAAACACATTTTATTTAATCTATTGATTATAGATTTTGGAATGATAGCCATATGATAAACTGTGTTCGCCCTTTTGAATGCATCTAAATTTGTTCTACATAGCATAATAAATTAAGAAATGCATGCCAAACATCAAGATAATTACAGGTCCCTTAGTAATTTTCCGAAACCTGGATCTACTTGACTTTACTAAGGAAACTTGCACCACTACATATAAAACAAGGCAAAATACACACAATCTAAAATGTCATCATGCATGTTTCGAAGTTCCAAAAATTAAAAAAAAAAATCCCTCGAAAATTACTCTTTTTTTCACTCAAAGGAACCCTCATTTCTATAAAAGGGCCTCATTTGATTCATTTTAACCTTCGATGATCCAGATTGTATAGGGAACAAAATGAAACACACACAAGAATATAATAGAGAGCATAGTAATACAATGAAAACCCAACTTCTATTAATTAATAAAATAATGGAATATTATAGAGCACAAACTGGCTAGAATGGTGGTAGATTATCTCTGGAGAGAGAGAGAGAGAGAGAGAGAGAGAGAGAGAGAGAGAGAGATGTCGGCTACGCTCATTTGCAAAAGCTCCTACAAGAGTAAAAAAGGATGGTCTTTTAACATAAAGCAAGAAACTTAAAGGTACAAAACCCTAAACCTAGGGGGATAAGCGCCAAAAGGTGTTTTGAAACGCCAAAAGGTATTTTTGGGTATTATTTTATGTTGATGTTTGGGTAGCATCATGAAGACATTCTCCTAGATTAACAATTACTAATATAATTATTAATTATCAAATAATATTACTAATACATATAATAATAATAATAATAATAATAAACATTTATTTATTGTCCAAAGGGACGCATCCTTTCATGAATGGTTGCCATATGTTCTCTATATATGGCACATTCATCATTGTAATAATCGATATATTTCATATCATCTCACATAAAAAAATTCAACATGGTATAAGAGATGGACCGGGCTTGACTCCCTCATGCCAGGGAGGGCCCAGGTAAATGAAAGGGAAATGGAAGCCTAACTTAGCTTAGGTGCTATTGGAGCTACGAAGGAACAACTTCAAGGTATGATCAGGGCGATAGACTCTGATGGGGATGGGTGCATCAATATCCATAAATTATTTGAGTTGAATACAAAGGACATCATGGATGTCATGTATGAGCACATGGATGACCTAAGAAGTGCCTTTGCCATGCTGGATTTGGAACAGAGTTGTTGCATCACCACAAACTAGCTGCATGGAGGATCCACCACATTGGAGGAGGAGGTTGTCGTGTAGTCGAAGTGAAATATAACCCACTACTATTTAGCGAACTTAATTGCAATATGGTTATAGAGAATATAGGGTGTGTATAGATCTAAATTTGCAATGGAGGGGACCACATCCAACATGTGTTTATGCCCATCGATGATTTGCAACATTGAGCAACAATAGGTCGAGAGAATGATTGTCAGGAAGTCTCTTCTCATAATGATATGCAGTGTAGAAAAGTCTTCACACCTAATAACAATTGCTGTAAAATCATCAATCCTTTACAGAGATCTGGGGAGCCATCTTCCACAGTACCAAAAACACCTTGAGGCTTGATTTTTGATGCACGTGATCAAACTTAGTTGGAGGGGAATTGGGGATTCTTGAGTAGAACACGTTGAGGATCAAACCGACCTAATGAAATTTGGATGTAGTGTTATATAGCTCATTTAGTTTAGTGCTATATATCCCATTGTACATAATATATAACTTCAAAGTCGTTGTTACAAGAAATAATCCCACTAACTATGTGGTACTCGGCCTCCAAGGCCCAATCAAGAAAGTCGTTGGAATTGATAGGCATTGGATGGTGCTAACTGATAGAGCAGAGGTTAAGTTACAAAGGAATGCCTTGAGTGTGATTGAACTATCATCTGGCTAGGATGATGACGATGATAATGAATGTGTTGATTTATAGCTTCTTTGTTCTACAAACATGTTTGTCATTGCATCAACAGAATGTGAATTGTCTCCTTGAATTGCTCGGTGGATCTATTTGTTGTGTAAGTTTTTCGTGGAAGTACCTATATGGAAATGTTAATATAACAAACATTGTGTGAAAGATATTCTTTTGTGAGGCCAAGAGATTCTTGATCTCACTGATATATTTATGTGATTCATTGGTTGGGTCTATTTTTGATAGACATAATTAAATATTTCTCTCCCAACGCTGTGAAATTTCTAGAATAAAATTGTACAAAGTTTCGTGGTTGTAGAAATGCTTGTGGGTGATGAAGGTTTTCATATGGATACCAATGGAGGAAAATTCTACATTGCTATTTGAATTTAAGCGTAAGCGCTAATCCATGGCATGGGTGTTTTTGGTGTTCTAGATCAACGTGAGTATTTGGTGTGGAAGTGATCGAGATGGACTTGAGAAGCAATGGAAAACCCTCTATAGTTGAGATCACGTTAAGCTTGTGTCAATGTGTTGATGTGGTGGTTACCATGATGTTCTGTGCTTTGGAAAGTGGAAAGGTTGTCAAGAGAGGTCAGTAAGGAGGCATGATTATGGTGTTGAGAGAACATTAGTTATTGATCTAAAAATGAAGAAGACTTGTATTCTTGAAAATATTTGCAAGTTAAATTTATGTGTTAAAAGAAAATGGATCAACTTTGCAACAAAACTTTAATAGGATTTACTCATTCAATATGCATATAAACAATAGCATAATCAATGAACAAAAAACACATAACACAATAAATGATAAAGGAGTTCACCTCTCTCTTGGGCCACATCTCCTGGTCCAGCTTCCAATGGATCATTTGTATTATTTGCTTAAAGTGCTCAAAAATGTGCTTTACAATTCTCAAAATACCAAATAGACTGCTCCAATGGCTTTAGAACGTCCAAAAACCCCTAGCTGGGCTTTTTCAACACCTCGTTTGGCCAAAAAATGAAGTAGATAGGCTTCCTGGAAATCTCCCCTTCAAGCATGTTGTCTCTGCATCTACAAAACGCACCTCCTCTGGCTCAACCTAGCCCACATGCAATTTAAAGCGTAAAAACTTGGCATCGGGCACAACTGCACAACCAGTCCAAACTGTTGAACCGTTACACACCGACCCTAACTACTAAGGCCTGTGGGCACATGGTTGTCATATGACCGCGCGCTATACAACATGGATTAATTTTTAACAACTGTTTGATAACCGTAATGTTAAACCCACGCACATATATATATATATATATTGGTCACATGGCATACCAAATCGAGCATATATTTAAACAGTTATAACATGGTTACGGTGGGTCTAACCACCATGGCTCTGGTCGCATACAATACAACATATGACCATGGACCGGGGCTTAGCCTCGGCCCAGTCCACACCCAAACATACATTTAAACAATGTTAAATACAATACTTTGCATATATATAACAAGGAACATGTGTGGGCGCACCGTTTGGGTGGCCTTTCCCAAAGCTTTACCCCGCCCCAGAGGTCACGGGGTCGACTCTTGCTGAGTGCAAAGGTTTTAACTAACAAACATGTGACACGTGGCGACCTTTGATTGGGCCACGTGTCACCATCCCATTCGCTGCCAACAAACACGTCACATGCCAACTGTACAATAATTGTCTGCCACCTCAGCGTACGACCTGCCATGTCATCCGTACAGCCTGCCATGTCATCGTCCGTACGGACTGTACGGACTACAGTCAACATCCCTTTTTTGCCTGTTTGCTATTTTGAACAGAATGTGATATCTCTCGCTCCCGACGTCCGTTTGAACCCAAACGAGTTGTGTTGGGTTCGTAACGATGAGGCCTACTCTCTCGTTCAATTTGAAGCGATTCCGAGCACTTTGATTTTTTGAGCAAAATTTGATCCCCTGATCACACCTCCCCATTGGAAAGCTTTTGGACCTCCAAAAGACTATTTTCAGTCTATTTGAAGATGAGGGTATAGTTCCCTCACTCTTCCAACCTCAATCCACTTGGCTTTCCTTGGATTTGTACCTTAAAGACCAACTCGAAGATACTCCACATTTCCTCATTTTGAAGTTCGCATTCTCCTGTCAAGGATGGTGTCTTCATGCAGTTCTGNATCATCTATAGAAGGAATTTGAATATGCTCTCCTTGATCATCAATCAACGAAGGCTCATACAATTTCAAATTCTCAACATTAGCAACTGCATACATCTGCATATAAGGAGGCAAATCTAAACGAAAGGCATTGTTACCAATCTTGTCGATAATCTTGAAAGGACCATATCGAATTGGTTTCAATTTTTTACCTTCTCCTTTAAGCGTCTCCTTATTGATGTAAAGCCAAACTTCATCTCCAACTTGGAAACTATGATCAACACGATGCTTGTCATGTCTCGTCTTGTACTTGGCTTGACTCTTTT
>CBVK0102075158.1:0-11005 GCA_900067695.1 Picea abies | reverse complement strand
TTACTTGAAGAACTAGTACTTGCAATAGAACCATTACCTTGATAACCCATGGCTATGATCTTTGTTTCATCACCCGAATCAGAACCTAAATCATGTTGTATGGTTGCAGCAGTCTTTGACTTCCCTTTTTTGCCAAACTTTTTGGGTCTTCTTTCAGGATGAAGTTTCCAACAATGGTCTTCATCATGGCCATCTTTTGAACAATGTTTGCATGTGAATTTCTCTCCCTCTTTCTTAGCAACAACATTCTTTTTGCCATTGCCCTTGATCTTCCTTTTTCCTTTGTTTCCATGGCTGAAAGACTTCTTGTTACCCTCATGAGTTTCGTTCCTTCCTCTTGCTTCCAAATGAGTATCCTGAACACAAACTTCATCTAGATTTGAAGGATTAAACATGAGTATAGTATGTCTCAAATAGCCATGTAAAGCTCCAATGTATTTGAGTAAAGTTTCTTGAGAAGACAAATCTACTCCCAAAACCAAATCTCTTCTCTTAAATTCTTGAGTAAAGCTTTGCACATTATGTCCTTTAGCTTGTCTAAAGTTTTGCCAATCCATAGTAGCTTTTTGCATATATGCCAATGGGTAAAATTGTCTTTTAATTGCAACAATAAAATTATTCGAAGAGGTTAAAATTTTACCATGTTTCTTCATGTCCTCCTGAGTCTCGGATTCCCACCAAATGAGTGTTGCACTATCCAATCTTAAAGAAGCAAGCTGAATCTTAGTTTCATCATCTTGAATTTTTTGTATCCTACAATACACCTCAATCTGACGAATCCAATTATCTAATTTCTTAGCATTAACTTCTCCATTGTATATTGGCAATTCGAATTTAATATCAAGCTTTAATGAAGGAATTTGCGAAGGAGTTTTACCATGTCCCTTTGGAGAATTCAGAAGAGGTCTTGAATTGGTAGAAGAAGAAGAAGAAGAAGATGATGGAGGAGAGGGTGGTGAAGAAGCACCATTCCCTCCATTTCCATTTGGAGTTTTATCACCACTGTCTCCCTTATGCTTTGAAGGGTTGGAGCCTTCACCTTGCAACCTTGTATTCATTTCTATCATTATCTTCATCATCTCTCTCATTTCCATGACAACTTTTATGAGATCTTCATCTTTTGCAAAAACATGTTCATGACTCTCTTCATGAGCCATACTTGGTGAATGCCTCCTTGAAACTTGTGGTGATGGTATATGTTTTCTCCTTGAAGGATGAGAACTTGGCTCTACAAGTTGACCTTCTCCTCTTGTGAGTTTCAACCTTGTGAGCATCAGAAAACAAAACAATTGCAAATAATCAAGTCTTCAAAAACCTATGCTCTGATACCAACTTGATCTAAAAATGAAGAAGACTTGTATTCTTGAAAATATTTGCAAGTTAAATTTATGTGTTAAAAGCAAATGGATCAACTTTGCAACACAACTTTAATAGGATTTACTCATTCAAGATGCATATAAACAATAGCATAATCAATGAACATAAAACACATAACACAACAAATGATAAAGGAGTTCACCCCTCTCCTGGGCTACATCTCCTGGTCC
Source organism: Picea abies (assembly GCA_900067695.1). Taxonomy (NCBI): domain Eukaryota; kingdom Viridiplantae; phylum Streptophyta; class Pinopsida; order Pinales; family Pinaceae; genus Picea; species Picea abies. The sequence continues at coordinate 9,458 of CBVK0102075158.1, read as the reverse complement.
AACTTCCAATGGATCATTTGTATTATTTGCTTAAAGTGATAAAAAATTTGCTTTACAATTCTCAAAATACCAAATAGACTGCTCCAATGGCTTCAGAATGTCCAAAAACCCCTAGCTGGGCTTTTTCGGCACCTCGTTTGGCCAAAAAATGAAGTAGATAGGCTTCCTGGAAGTCTCCCCTTTAAGCCTGCTGTCTTTGCATCTACAAAACGCACCTCCTCTGGCTCAACCCAGCCCACACACAATTTAAAGCGTAAAAACTTGGCACCGGGCGCAACCACACAACCAATCCAAACCGTCGAACCGTTACACACCGACCCTAACTACCAAGGCCCGTGGGCACATGGCTGTCATATGACCGCGCGCTATACAACATGGCTTAAGTTTTAACAATCGTTTGATAACTGTAATGTTAAACCCACACGCATATATATATTGGTCACATGGCATACCAAACCGTGCATATATTTAAACGGTTATAACATGGTTACGGTGGGTCTAACCGCCCTGGCTCCGGTCGCATACAATACAACATATGACCATGGGCTGGGGCTTAGCCCCGGTCCACGCCCAAACATACATTTAAACAATGTTAAATACAATGCTTTGCATATATATAACAAGGAACATGTGTGGGCGCGCAGGTTGGGTGGCCTTTCCCAAAGCTTTACCCTGCCCTATAGGTCATGGGGTCGACTCCTGCTGAGTGCAAAGGTTTTAACCAACAAACAGGTGACATGTGGCGGCCTTTGATTGGGCCACGTGTCACCATCCCATTCGCTGCCAACAAACACGTTACATGCCAATTGTCCAATAACTGTCTGCCACATCAGCGTATGGCCTGCCACGTCATCCATACAGCCTGCCACATCATCATCCGTACGGACTGTACAATCAACATCCCTTTTTTGCCTGTTTGCCATTTTGAACAGAACGTGATATCTTTCGCTCCCGACGTTCGTTTGAACCCAAACGAGTTGCATTGGGTTCGCAACGACGAGGCCTACGCTCTCATTCAATTTGAAGCGATTCCGAGCACTTTGAATTTTTGAGCAAAATTTGATCCCATGATCAATTATTACCAAGAGTGCTAGCTACCAATGGAGTATATTGTGCTTGTAGAATAAAAGGGAAGTCACTGATGACTTCCAAGTGAATCTACAAGATCAAGCATGCAACATATGACAACATCGAAAAGTTAAAAGTGATTCTCGTGGCAAGAAGGTTCTCCCAGAAAGAGGGAGTGGACTACGAGGATAAGTTTTCTCTAGTCGCCAAGTACACTTCCATCAAGACCATTATTGCCATTGCAATAGTCATGGATTGGAGATTACACTAGATGGATGTAAATAATGCATTCCTCAATGGTGTGATTGATGAAGAAGTGTACTTAGAACAACCTCAGGGCTTTGAAATATATGGGAGGAATCCCATGTTTGTAGACTGAATAAGGATTTGTACAAATTCAAGTAGGCATTCGAGCTTGGTATTCACAGATTGATGGATATCTAATGAGTCTTGGTTTCTCCAAAACCGATGTTGATCCAAATTTGTACTTTAATATTTTTAAAAGTGAGTCTGTGATATTGTTGTTATATGTTTATGGCTTGTCTCTAACAAGGGAAAATAATCTCATTGATCAATGTAAAAGGGAATTGACCACTGGGTTCGAAATGAAGGATCTTGGTTTAATGCATTACTATTTGGGATTATAAGTATGCAAGAAGCTAGGTGATATCTTCCTTGGTCAAGGGAAGTATGTTATCACGATCCTTCAAATATTTGGGATGATGGACTGCAAGTCCATGAACACTCCCAAGGTGAAGAACTAGAAGAAACTTAGAGACTCTGACTCAGATTTGGTGGATCCTTCTATGTATCGACAATTGATTAGATCATTGATGTATTTGGTTAATACCAGGCTGGATATTTTCTTTGCAGTAAACACTCTAAGCCAGTTCCAAGTTGAACCAATATATGTACATTGGATTGCAACAAAGCATGTATTAAGATATTTGTGTGGCATGGTTAGTTATGGTTTGAAATATGTTTCAAATGATGATGTAAAGTTATAGGGATATACATATTTTGATTGGGTAGGAAGTGCAAATGACATAAAGAGTACATCAGGTTGTTGCTTTAGTTTGGGTTCTACCATGGTCTCTTGGATAAGAAAGAAGCAAACATATATTGCACTCACCACTACAAAACCTGAGTATATTGTAGCTAGTTTAACGAGTTGTGAAGGAGTGTGGCTTCGAAAGTTTCTCGCATGATTGTTTAATCATCTGCAGGAACCGACCATGATACACTATGAGAATCAAAGTTATGTGAAGCTTTCGAAAAATCCAATTTTTCATGACAAGTCAAAGCACATCAATATCAAGTACCACTACATCCATGACATGGTATAGAAGGGAGCAGTGAAGCTCCAGTACATTTATACAAATGAGAAGGTTGCTGACATTCTCACTAAGCCTTCTCTGAGGGCGAAGTTTGTATACTTCAGGGACATGCTTTGAGTGGTTAAGAATGCCTCCCTCATTGAGAGAGAGTGTTGATGTTGTAGAATAAAGGGCCAGTCTTTCTCCCTAGGTCAAATTTATTGACAGGTCAAGAGTATTGACCATGGGCCATGTAATGTGGCTAGGGAGAATGGCCCAGAGAGCTCCCCCAGTCAGTGGTTACCTGACCATATTTCTGAGGGTTACTTGTCTAAGTGGGTTGAGTAAGTGACTTATAACATCGGGCGGGTGGTTTACCATTCAATAACATGTGATGACATGTGGGGATGATAATTAGCCCAAGGTTTATCCATTATATTCCCATTTGATGACTTGGTTGTTTGGTAACCCAAGGACTAATTTATTTTTTAATTCAGTTAAAGCGTACCTAACCATATCACCATAAGGTATTTGGATAGTGGGTGACTAGATCCTTTGCATGATGCTGATGCAAGATGATTTACACATGGTTCTAGAATAGAACATGAAGTGGATGGATACATTAACATAAAAAGTTCATTCAATCTTGGGATGGAGAAATTTTCAGCAAAGGAAGTCAAGGTGAATACCTCCCTAGATAATAGGGAGTGTTGATGTTTCAACATCAGGCATAAATTCTCCTGGGATTGGTCATCATGATTTGACTAGTGGAGAATGGCCTTGGCATAGTCTTCGAAGGACATAAGACTCAAGGTGTTGATGGTTCTCCAGGAGGCAACATCGGGCATACATTCACTCACAAGGGTGTACTTATGGTGAATGGCATAGATGTAGTCTTCAAATGACAAAAGACTCAATGTGCTAGTGTTCCTCCAGTGTGTGGAAACATCAGGTAGACATTCACCCACAGGGGTGTACTTGTGGTGAATGGCCCTAGTAAGCATCAGACAGATCTTATCCTAGATTGGGATGTAGACCAAGGGAGATAGGATACATTGATCACAAGGGTGTATTTTTGGTAAATGGGCCCATGTGTAGTCCTTCCTTGATCATGACAAGGAGTGATATGGACTCGAGGTGCTTTCCACATGTCAGATAGCATCGGGTCGACATTAATTCACAAGGGTGTACCTATCGTGAATGTCCCTGGTGTGGTATTTGTCCTTAGTAATGTTGATTTAACTAGGAATGATAAAGACTCAAGATAATAGATGTTATCTCATGTGGACCCAGAGTGAGCTTGATCCCAGAGAGAGTCAGTTGGCTAAAAGGTAGAGTCACAAAGGGAGTTTCCCCTTAGTTCAGGTGGGAGAGAGACATCTCCCAGGACTGATAGACAGGTGTCATGATTGTAGGGTGAAGTTTGTATACTTCAGAGACAAGCTTGGCATGATGTAGAATGTATCCCTCACTGAGAGTGAGTGTTGATGTTTGGGCAACATCAGGAAGACATTCTCCTAGATTAATAACTAATAATATAATTATTAATTATTAAATAATATTACTAATATATATAATAAATAATAATAATAGTAATAAACAATTATTTATTGTCCAAGGGGACACATCCTTTTATGAATAGTCACCATATGTTCTCTATATATGGCACATTCATCATTGTAATAGTCAATATATTTCATATCATCTCACATAAAAAAATTCAACAATTTCTACATCAACTTTCCGGGAACGTAACTTTACCATTTAATATCCATTTGGTGTGCATAATAGATCCTTGTAATTATCTAACCGAGGAAAACAATAAAATAATCTAGCCATACTTTGTTAATGGCAAAGCCAAGCCCTAGTCACTTATCTAAAAACCTTGTTAAGGGCCTCAAAATGGCACTGAAATTTTAGGACCCAAAAAATCCTAGAAATCATAACAAGATTTCCTTGATGGAGAACCATGTTGAGTCAATGGAAGAGGTGGGTGGTCATCGATATCCACTTGGATCAGTCCTCCCCCCTTAGGAATAAATGGCCCCCATTGTGTCTAGTTCCAACAGTGTATGGGGAAACTTCTGTTGAATATCAATTTGGGTGAACCATTTTCCTATTATGACAACTCGATAGAGTTGTATGTTCTACTAGCAGGTGCCCTTCATCTTGGTGACCATGATCTAATCCAATGTATCCTGCTCAAGGTAGTCATAATTGAGTGGTGAAGGAGCCAATTACTCAGGCGCCTCTGAGGTCTCCAACATAGGTGAGAAATATGGTTGAAGCAACTCCACATTAAATATGGGGTGTAATCCATGGAAAGGAGGAATACTCAATTCGAAAGAATTTTCACCCACATCCTTTGTGATGGTGTAAGTGTTGGACAACTGAGAGGGGAGGGGGGCTTTGAATTAGTTGTTACCATGCTTAAACAATTATGCTTATTTTAAACTCTTTACAGAGCACTCAATGACAATCACAATAATGCAGGGAAGTAAGCAATAAAACATTCAACATCAATCACACATATGAAATATACTGAGACGGATATTTCCTGAGGAAACCCATAAAGGGTAAAAACCTCTTCTTCTTGGCATGATAAGTAATCTTTACATTCTGTACATTATCATACATATGAGCTCCAACTCATTGTGAGGCTACAACCTCTATTTTGCAAGCTGCAACTTGCTGAGAGCACCAACTCTCTGTTTTCTCTAGCACCCACTAGAAGGAAGCACCAACTCCTTGGTTTCTTTAGCACCCACTAGAAGGAAGCACCAACTCCATGGTTTCTCTAGCACCCACTAGAAGGAAGCAACAACTCCCTAAGTGTTCCAACACCAACTGGATGGAAGCACCAACTTCCAGTCACACAGGCACCAACCTGTATAACAAAGAACAACAGTTCTCCCTTGCACCACCTTGGTTTCTCTAGATGCAACCAGATGGAAGCTACAACTCCCTGTGTTCAAGCACCCACTTGAACCTCTAAGGACAACAATCCTCCCTAGCACCTCCCAACCACCCTAAAATATCAATCTTTGCTACTGAAACTTATTACAGTGATATAATGTTCACCAATGACTTACCATTCTCATCACTGTTCTGCTACATTGCTCTGGTCTGTCTGCCTCACTGTCCTCCTACACACATGCCTTGTGCTTTATGTTCTTCTACCTTTTATGCTCTATACGCCATGTCCATCAATGCACCATTCCTCTTCTGTGTATTTCAGCATTTCACGATTTCGCATATCGCGAGTTCGAGAGGTTAGGGAACCCTGTTCCTTTGACTTTCTAGTCAGCAAAATGACGATCTTTCACCATGTGTCCTATGGACTCAACGGTCCAGATCTTATCATGATTTTGAAACTTCACGGGCCTTTGTTGTGTCTGATCAACGGTCCAGATCAATCCTCGATCCGACGGCTAGGATTATTTCATGATTTCACATATCGCAAGTTAGAGAGGTTAGAGCTCTCCTTCCTTTGACCTTTCAGTAAGAAAAATTCCAGTCTTTCACCATGTGTCCTCTGGCTTCAACAGCCAGGATCATTTCACAAATTCACGAGCCTTTGTTGTGCCTGTTTCAGGATTTCGCGTTTTGCATTTCGCAACTTCAGGACTCCTGTGATGAAGAGTCTCGAATCTTGACTCCTTCAACTCCTGGTATCCAAAACTCCGAAATGGAGTTTACGCTTCACCTTTGATTTCCCGGTCTGCGAAACTCCGAAATGGAGTCTTTGATGATGTGCCTATTTCGGGATTTCGACGTTTCACATTTCGCAACTTCGGGACTCCTGTGATGAAGAGTCTTGACTCTTGACTCCTCCAACTCCAAGTATCCGAAACTCTGAAATGGAGTTTACGCTTCTGATCTTTCCATGCCATCATCGCTGCTGATCTTCCTTGCCTGCCTGTTTTCCATTGTTGTCTCCTAATTGTAAACTTGCCAACATCGCTTCTATTCTTTCCTGTAACCATACCTTCATCGTCATTGTTCTTGCCATCAATAATTGTAAGCATGCTATCATTGCTGCTGTTCTTGCCTATAGACATGCCATCGTTGTTGTTGTTCTTGCCATCAATAACAAGCATGCTCTTCTTGTAAACATGCCAACAATCTCCCCCTTTGGCATTGATGGCAACCCTGAATGATTGCGCTAATCTGTTTGGACCTCCAACTATAGCATCTGTAGCATCTGGTCTAGACCACTCCTTTTCTCCCCCTTTGACATCAATGTCAAAGAAAACATGCCCCCACTGAGCTATTGCAGTATGTTTAAGAGGTATCAGATATTCAACCAACACAAACTCCCCCTGACATGATGGATTTTCTTATTTGAGTCCTGCAGAATATTTGTATCTAAACCAGAGTCTTCTCCTTCTGATTCTTGGACCTGTTCATCTTCAGCTTCCGCTGTATCTTCTGTAGAATACTCAATATTGCTCACCTCTCTTACTGGGACTCCTTCATCAACCTTTTCTTATCATAACTGAATGACTCCCCCTGTCACTGTTATCTCTCTACTTCTGACTATTTTCCCCCTTTGTTCCTAAAAGGTTAGCTTTCCTTGACAATGTATTTCCTCTAGTTATCTCTACAGGATGTCATGTATATCATTTTGTAAAACAAAATGCTGTTGTCCTACTGACACACTGCGTAATTGTAGCTCATACTTTTCAAACAACCCTTGGATCTCCCCATTGATTCTCATCGATCTTTATTACTGCAATTTCATTTTTCTTCCATGATGCATACAATCCAAGGCTTTTATGACCATATACAATCACAAGAAAAAACCGCTACAACCACTCTCATACCTGCCTTTCTTTTTCACAGACAAAGGACTTGTATCAGGTTTCTTAAGAGTACTGATTTCTTCCTTGTTGTATCCAATACCAGATTTGTCATTTGGTGATCTCTGACTATCCAAGAGCTTATTCAGGGTTATGAAGCTGTTTAAGAACTTGCTTTGGGTGTTTGACTTCTCAACCTTCAAAAATTCTGCTTCCAACTTATGACATGATTCTTCTCCTACTTCTTCCATGGGATAAATGCTAACTTAACATTCTTTTATTGTATCTGAATCTTCTTCTTTACTTGAGGGGAGGATTCAACATCAACATTGTTGTTTGTCCTTATGCTTTTAGCCATCACTTGTCCTGAGTTTACATACTTTATCTTACAGTCTTTGGAAAGGACCACCTCTTTACATCCTCTGTCACACATTTGACTTACATTGAGAAAATTATGTTTTATCCCATCTATAAGAAGATCATCCTGAGAATCTCCTTTTCCATTACTTAAACTCACCATCCCTTTATCCTTGTTTTTACCTGGTTCATCATTTTCAAGGATCACATTTTTTGTTTTGATTTTTCTTATAAGAAGAAACCTATCATTTTCTCCAGCCATGTGCTTGGAACATCTACTATCTATATTCCAAGGGTTCTTTTGTCTTTGAGCCGACAACACTAATCCACACTTATTACTTTCTTTCTTCTTCCAAACCTTGACATTTTCAGCAGAGGAATTCAAATCTGATTTATAGTTCTTTAAGCGACAATCAACAACTTTATGCCCATAGTTATGACAAATGTAGCATTCTGATTCGTTGATTAAAGAGTCAAAATGATTGTTATGCTTAACCTGTGTCATTTTCCTAGCCATCAAGTGATTTGCAATATGTGGAGGTTTTTTACTTGGGTGTCTCATTCGTTGTTGTGGCAGATATCTATACCTTGAATGTCTTGCTTGCTCATATCTAAATTTTAAAGAACAGTTTACAACTTTGTGACCAGAGTTAGAACAAAAAAAACAATATCCATAGAAAAATCCTTGGTACCTGGAAAATAATTGTCTTCTTTTAGTAGGTCGATTTCTTCCATGCTGATGATTTCCTTGAGCAGGGAGTGCATTATTTCTTTGTTCTACAAATTCATTCCTGGCACCTTTTTCTTTACTCCTCCTGGGCGGCTGATTGTCTTCCTTTGTTTCTTTAGGTTTGTTGTTGTCATTGGTTGTAGATTTGAAAAACTTGATGAAGTCTTTGTTGCTTGGATGACCACTACTTGATCCCTCTTCATAACACAAACCTGTTTTCAACTTTGGATTCCTTTTTTGATTTAGAATGGTGGCTAATCCTTTTGAGGCTTTGATACTTGACAGATTTTGATGAAACAAGGCTTGAAACTTCTCCAACTCTTTCCTAGTTTTCACTACTTCTTCTTCCAGAGCTTGACATCTTGCCTTCTTTTCTGATAACTGTTGTTTCAGAATGTCCTCGATTTTCTTTGCCTCTTCTAATTCCACTTTTAGCAAGGCAAAGTCTTCATCAGGCTATTTACTGTCTTTCTCGAACTGTATCAACAATTGTTTTTGCTTTCTGTTCTTAATTCTGAGTCTGTCAATCTCTTCCAGTGCGCTGATCAGTTCTCCTTCCATATCAACCACAACTTCTTCATCATTATCAATACTACCTGTTCTTTTATTATCATAATCATCTTTGGCCATAAGCATGAATTCATTTACCTTATCTTCACAGGAAGAGTCACTATTGGTGTCTTCTGAGGAGTAATCATTCTTTACACATAAAATTTTCTTTCTATCAAATCTTTTGGATTTGTACTTCTCTTCACCTTCAGAGTTCTGGTCCTTCTTCTTGTGTGGACACTTATTTCAAAAGTGACCTATCTTACCACAGTTAAAACATTTGAGGCGAAGCTTGCCTTGATATTTTCCCGATCCTTTCTTTAACCTTCTCACAAATTTTGCCCCAATATCATCTAAATCTGAATCAGTATCCTAGTCTGCTTTAAAAGATGCTTCTCTAGTAATGAATTTATCTTTGTTGATTCTCATTTCATATGCAGTTAAAGTTCCTAGTAGTTGATTAATGGATAGAGTTTTAAGATCATTTAGTTCTTCTATTGCAGAGAATTTTGGATTAAATTTATCAAGCAAAGATCTTAAAATCTTCTGAACTAAAATTGATTCTTCAATCTTCTCACCAAGACCCTTCATGGCATTCACAAGTTCTTCAACTCTCAGAAAATACTTCCCAATGGT
>CBVK0102075107.1:0-10873 GCA_900067695.1 Picea abies | reverse complement strand
TGTTTTCTTTTATATGTATTTTACTCTCCTTTGACAGACTTCTATAAAAGTCCCACATTTTACAAATATCAAACAGAGGAGTACCACCTCTATAAAAACTCAGGAGGATTTTCATCCTTGTGAGGTTGTCACTTTGGTCCTAATGGATTCAAGTGTCAACATTTTTGGCAACCGTACTGGGGAGATGAACTGAAAATTCAAAATTTGGCCCAGTATTGTTAAAGAATATATGACTTTACCCTAGGGTAATCAGCCCCATTTATAAATTGGATTGAATAATCAATGAAGCATTTTGCACCAATTGTATAATTTGGTAATATCGACCGCCCATAATTGAGAAGAGTTAGAAGGTTCCTAGAAGATCTTAGTCCAATAAGAAGAAAGAGAAATCCTCCAAAGACAAAGGAGAGAAGAATGACAAGATCAATGAAACCAAAGATTGGCTAGAGAAACACAAGAACAAGGTCAATATTGAAGTTGGACGAATACAAGGAACCCATTACCAAAAGTAGTGAAAAGACTCTTTATCCTTAGAAGTGAAAAGACTGATCCTGAAACCTCCTCAAGAATGGAAATGAGAGACGAACAACCCCAAAATGAGCATCATGAGAATAGATAAGGAGGTGAAAGAGATGTTGTAAGAAACCAAGGAATCCCATGGTTTGGAAATAGAAGGAGGGTAAGAGATTCCCCTCTTAATCTCATAGGTGAACAACATGACCTCCCTGTTCTCCTTAAGGACACCTTAAAGGAATTTTCCAGAGATAGGAAAATTGATGCAAAGAGGCATCTGTACTTATTTCTTGATGCTTGTGTCTTTCACCGAGTCGAGTATGATGATGTCATGGTGAGGTTGTTTTTGCAAACTTTATCATAAAGATCTTATGAATGGTATACAACATTTTCCAGTAGATCCATTCACTCGTTTAATGACCTCGAAGCTATGTTCCTAACCATGTTTTCCCCCCCAATTGCCTACCATACCCACCTCATAGACTTCACCTAGATTGGGTTGAGGAATAATGAAAGGATACAATATTTTAATCTCAGGTTCAATAAGACCTTGAGTAGAATCCCATAAGACAAAAGACCAAATGACCCAGTCATTCTCGGTTGTTATACGGATGTAATGCCCTCGAATGTAAAATATGCCATCAGAACATCCCAAATGGATACTTTGGAGGTAGCAATGACTAAGGCTACTGAGATGGAATAAATTATGATTGAAATGAGCATCAACCCCGACATTATACTGGGAAGAGTACAAGGAATATGGGAATATTGAATATTGATAATGAAGGAGCTTCCAACTCGAGAAAGAAAAAAGAGTTTAAACCCTGGGTGGCTCAGAATCAAATGAGGAGAGGAGGATTTTTTAAAGGAACCATACTTGACATTGATCCTGTGGTGGCACAGGAAATAAAGCAAAGAATTGAAATTCTATAGATGAATGGAACCATCAGACAAATGCAGAATGAAATAACCAAGCTAAGAAGGGGAGATAATTACATGCCAAACCCAAGAATGTTGATTCCCAAACAAAGGAGGAACCCTCCCCCTAAAAACAGAGTCAAGTTTGAGAATACTAAAGACCCACCGAGACCAAGGGTTCCCAGACAACCTACTCCAAAAATGATTGTTTTGGATGATGTCTATGATGATCAATTGATCGAGCAAGAAGGTTATTACTTACCCGATGAAAGCTCTGAGACAATGTATATAGACGGATGTGAGACATCCATGTATATATGTGGAGAGGGCGACAATGATCCTAACTCGCAAGAAAACATCTCTCAAACAAGAGGATTTGTAAATAGACCAAAGAATAAAGGCAACTCTGACAAAGAAAAAGAAAAGGAAAAATCAAATGAAAAATTGTCGAATGAGAAGCTAACAGTTGGAAACACAAGACAACACATGGCATCAAGCTCAACTCAAATGATGTATAATGTCATGGAGGACTTAAGTAAGTCGAGGATAAATTTTCCTTTTATGGAAGTGGTGAAGATCCGTCAGCAGAGGCAAAACATCTTGAAATTGTTGGATGATCCATCAGAAAGCATTGAAGTTGTTGTTACCACTCCAAAACAAAAACAGTGGTCATTGACTACTAAGATGAGAGGTAAAATTATGCCCTTATACATCTCAATTGAAAACCATGATGTTTCATTACATAACTATTTAGTTGATACTGGTGTGAAAAATGATATAATGCCACTTGATGTCATGGAAGTGTTGGGAATGAGTTGCACTAAGTATTATGAAACTAGCGAGATCATATATGCCGTTGATTCTAGAAAAGTGTCGATGTACAGGGAAATCAAGGTGATGCAGGAGCATCTCCCAAGACAAGCGAGCCAGCGCAGAAGGAAAAGGATAGCTAGACACATGCCAACACAATTTTTTGAATTTCCCTTGAAGTTGATGCACCAACACATAAATGAGATCATTTAATGAAGGCGTCTTGGTAAAATGTAATCAGACCTTGAGCACCCCACTCTCATTTGAAAGTAGACAGAGGCATTTATAGTAGCAAATGTAAGTAGGTAGAATTGAATATTAGATTAGACGGTTCTAGAAGAAAGAGGGAGAACGGATATAGACACCCTCATTATGCATTGTAACATAGTTCAGGAAGAGTTAGAAGCATTTGGAGCATAGAGAAGAGAAGCAGAGAACTGTGTAGAAGAACACCCATGTACAGTCATTTGGATTAATAGAATATTTTAATTCAAATTCATGGAGTTGTGTATGTTCTCTGTGTATGTGTGTGAATGATATGTTCATGAGTATTTACTTCCTGTTATACATTTTCTATTATGCTCTGTACATGATTTCATGTGTTGAGATTGAAATCTGAAAGGAAGTAGAAAGATTGAGTTTCAATTGCTTCTCTATCTGAGCAAGCATTCCTGCAAGGAGTGCAGTTGAAGTCGTCTGCAAGGAGTGCATTGACAAAAGGCTCAGATAGTTTAACTCTTGTTCTTAGAAGTAAGAATTGAGAAATACAATCTTTGCAAGGAGTGCGCAGGATAAGGAGAGTCTCAGTCGTGAAACTGAGCAACGTATCGAAGGACTGTTGTTGCAGGTGTGCGTAGAGTCGAAAGGACTCAACACTCAGAAGTGTTTGAGGATTTTCTGCAAGGAGTGCGTGCAAGAGTATTCATGGAGACTCAGAAGTGTGAGAAAAATCAGGAGGAACAAGGCTTTCAAATCCGTTGAGAAGAAGCACAGAGAGTCTGTGCAGAAAATGATTGGATATGCGCTGCAAAAGTTGCATGCAGAAGGACCAGTTTTCATAGAGAAATACTGGGTTCACTCGTAGAAGATATCCCAAAGGAAGGTGGATGGTTAGGATCTTGCAGAGGAGATTCACAAAATCCCGTCATCCATTGGATCTACCAAAGAAGTAAGGAGATTACAGTCGCGTTCGGAGTTTAAGCTCCAGGAGTCGTGAGTCATCGGATCGTGGATCAGTTACCCGTCATCCATTGGATCTGACAGAAGTCGCACGAGGGTCACCATCTGGATTCGAAGGATTGGAAATCCCGTGGTCAAATGTTTTTCGACATTTTAGAAGGTCGGGAAAAGTTCATAGTGAAACCCCGGCATAATCTGAGTCGTCCGTTTGGGAGGACAGATGTCAGGAATCCAAGGAGAGCCAAGATATCTAGCATCGGGAAATCGAGTTTCCTAAGGACAAGGAAATTGGGACATTACAAGTCTCGAAACCCGGGAGAAGTAGGGACCGTTCATCAGAGAGGATGCGTGGAAGACATCGGCTTCATCAGGGAAAGTCTCGACAAGGAGTCATCCATTAGTGTTTGGGGCCATCGGGATATCGGGGTTCCCGGTGAAAAAGTGTTTATGCACTTTGGTTTTGCGAACCACAAAACCTCGACGAGGAGGAAGGTTTAAACGTGCAAGCCAGTTGTCAGCACGTTAGAAAGGAGGGAGGCACCGTAGTGGAAGCCAGTTGTCAGCCTGACAGAGAATCGATGTTCGAGGAATCAAGAAACCCACGGGCACATGTTTTGTAACATTTTAAATCCCATAGCCCTGATGGGATAAGACCATGGTCACGGGTTAACGGTTATATGAGAGAAGGCCTATAGCCAGGAGGGCTATCATGGAAAAGGCGCGTCGGGATCCGGGGAATCGCAAGTCCTGGGGACAATTGTATTTTGACATCGAAAAGTCTGAAACTCTGATGAGGGATATGAATGTGGTCATATAAGGAGAGGTCATGTGGACCCAGGAGCGTAGCCTAGAGGGCTAGCAGGAATTTGAGGAGCATCAGGAATTTGAAGTCAGAAACCCCGACAGAAGGGAGTTATAGTTGTGGTTGTATAGAAAGTGGTCGCGTGGACTGAAGGCTTAGCCAGGTGGGGCTAAGGAAACAAAGGAGCGCATCAGAGATCGGGGATCGGTGATCCAAGTTACCAGAACATCACTGGTGTCAAAATCCCGATAACGGGAACCCCTATCCCAAAGAAAACAAGGCAGCGTTGATTCCCGATCGTTAAGGGAGACCAGTTGGAGAGTTGTTGTGGGTGGAACATTTCCCAATAGGGAAATAAGGAACCTTTGAGTTCTTCGGGCTGAGGAAGGAGAGAAGCTCCTATGAGCGGACATGCCCTGGGTGGCGCACCTACGTCAAGTGGTATCAGAGCTTATTTCTTGTCTGTATATTTCAAGCAAGAGAAGCAGGGGATAAGAGAGTACTCTGATACACATCAAGTGGTATCAGAGCTTAGAAAATATTCTTTGCTTTTTGTAGTAGAGAAAAAGGAGAATTCATCATGTTGTCAAGGAGAAGGGGTAGACAATCACCTGATCCAGAGGAGGAAAGGGAAATGTCCAGAGAAAGAGGTAGGCAAGTGTAGAATCTAGACTTGGAGAGAGAAATGCGAAATCTTCGTGCCAGAATGGAGGACATGGAGATAAGAGAAAGTCGCAAAGATGATGTAGGAGATATCAGTGAATCCGAAAATGAAGATGATGCTGGACATGGAGAAGAAGAAATCTCAGCATAAGATGCAGTGAGTGAACGATTACTTAAAGCTGTTGCAAGAATGAGTACAAAGGTAAAAATGGACATTCCAGTTTATGAGGGAAATCTGGATGGGGAAGAGCTTCTAGATTGGATTAGAGATATAGACACTTACTTCGACTATGAATATATTGAAGAGGATAAGAAGTTCAGGCATGCCATCACAAGATTAAAAGGACATGCATCCTTGTGGTGGGATGAACTACAAGCTGATAGGCGTTGCCAAGGCAAGCAGAAGATTAAGAGCTGGGATAGGATGATTGCAAAGATAAAGGAAAAATGTATTCCCAGGGATTACCAAATTTCTCTATTCAGGAGGATGCAGAACCTGAGACAGAAGCAAATGACAATGAAGGAATATACTGAGGAATTTTACAGACTAAATATCAGGGCAGGTCATCGTGAAAGCAATGACGAAAATGTGGCCAGGTATATGAATGGCCTGAGATATGAGATTCAGGATGAAATGAGTATGGCAACCATCCGAACAGTGGAGGATGCTTACCAAATGGCTCTAAAAGCTAAGGAGAAGCTGAGCCAAAAGAAGAGTCAAAGAGGACGAGGTAGAAGTCATCCCAGAGGTAAAGCAGTTGCCCAAGATAAATACTAGAAGCCCAAGGAGGAATGGAAGAAACCTTAGGGTAAAGTTGAAAGGGGTGGAAGCTCGCAGCGAGGATGATATGCTGAGCAAAGAGAAAAACATATTGAGCAGAGAGGAGGATATGTTGATAATCATAGTTTTCCTCGTACCAGAGGTAGAGGAAGAGGAAGAGGTGGAGTAATCACATGCTTCACATGTGGAAAGAATGGGCACAAGTCATTCGAGTGTCCAGAGAAAAAGAAGGAAACTAGAGAGACTCACATCGCTAAGGCACAGAGGTGAGATGTTGAGGCAGAATATGCTGAAGGCGGAAGGTCGTTGGTGATGCAGAAAGTTATTTTGATGCCCAGAGAAAGAGATAGAGAATACAGCGTAGAGGAACAATATTTTTAGGACTGCTTTCAAGACCAAGGATAGAGTGTGCAAGGTCATTGTGGACAGTGGAAGCACAGATAATCTCGTTTCAACCGAGATGGTAGAGAAGCTGGAGCTGGAGATGAATGATCACTCGAGTCCATACAAAGTTTCCTGGCTACAGAAGGGACATCAGGTAAATGTCACTAAACAATGTTTAGTTGAATTTAAGATAGGAGGATATAATGACAAGATTTTATGCGATGTTATTCCTATGGATGTCTGTCATCTATTGTTGGGTAGACCATGGAAATATGATAGAAATGTGATTCATGATGGGAGGATGAACACATACACCCTAGAGAAGAATGAGAGAACCCATATGTTGCATCCAATTGAGGATAAAGAGGTGAAGCCAGAAGTAAGCAACACAGTGCTTCTCATGAGTGGGAAGGAACTTCTTACCGAAGTTAAGAAGAAGGAGGATCCACAATTCTTTGTGGTCAAAAAACTGAAGATTGTTCTGACTAACACAAGAGTAGATGATTTGCCAGAATAAGTTCAGGAACTGCTGGAAGAGTTCGTTGATATTGTAGTGGACAAATTACCTCGTTTGTTGCCACCGATGAGGAGTGTGAGTCATCACATTGATCTCATACCAAGAGCTAGTTTACCAAACAAAGTCGCATACAAATTGATGTTGCAGGAGAATGAAGAAGTTAAAAGACATGTCCAGGGGTTGTTGGACAAAGGATTGGTCAGGGAAAGCTTGAGTCTGTGTGGTGTTCCAACAGTACTCAGTCAGAATAAAGACGGAGGCTGGAGGATGTGCACTGATTCAAGAGCCATTAATAAGATAACTATCAGGTATAGATTCCCATTGCCAAGAATGGATGATCCGATGGATTGCTTAAGTGGAGCAATTTTTTTTTCAAATATAGATTTGAAGAGTGGATATCATCAGATTCGTATGAGAGAAGGTGATGAATGGAAAACAACATTCAAGACAAACGAAGGTTTGTATGAATGGCTTGTCATGCCGTTTGGCTTGAAGAATGCACCAAGTACCTTCATGAGGTTGATGAATGAAGTCCTGAAGGATTTCATCGGGAAATTTGTCATCGTATATCTGCATGATATACTGGTTTTCAACAAGACGAAGGTTGAACATCTGAAGCATTTGGCTATTGTGATGAAGAAATTACAGCAGGAGGAGTTGTTGATAAACATAAAGAAGTCCTCATTTATGAAGATAGAACTAGTTTATCTGGGTTTTGTTATATCCGCAAATGAGTTGAGGATGGATCCAGATAAGGTAGAATTGATCAAGAATTGGCCATCACCAAGGAATGTATTTGAGGTGAGGAGTTTTCATGGCTTGGATAGTTTCCACCGAAAATTCATTGGCAATTTCAGTGGAATTAGCGCAGCGATGATGGACACAGTCAAGAAAAGACATAAATCTTTTCATTGGAATAATGAGGCTGAGAAGAGATTCAATCTGTTGAAACGAAAGATAACAGAACAATCGGTTTTGGTGTTGCCGGATTTCCGGAAGACATTTCAGGTGAAATGTGACACAAGTGGGTTTGCCATAGGAGCGGTCTTGAGTCAGGAAGACAGACCAATTGCGTATTTCAGCGAGAAGTTGAATGAGGCAAAGGAAAATTACTCCACGTATGATAATGAATTTTATGCCATCATCCAGGCATTGAAAAAATGGAGGCACTATTTGATTCCAAAGGAATTTGTTTTATACAGTGATAACCATGCATTACAGTTTGTGACTCAACAGGAAAAATTGAATCAGAGACATGTAAAATGGGTTGAATACATGCAAAATTTCACTTTTGTGATAAAACATATTTCTGGTACTGCTAACAAAGTTGTTGATGCTTTGAGCAGGAAGTGTTTGTTGTTGTAGGAGTTCAAAGTCCGGACATTAGGCTTTGATGATCTTAGGGACATGTATGCATATGATCAGGATTTTAAGGAAGCGTATGAAGCAGCTGAGAATCCAGTTCTCAGAGATAGAAGCCCTTGGACAGACTATATGATCCAAGATGGATTATTGTTCAGAGGAAATCAGTTGTGTATTCCAAATTGCTCCATGAGGGAGAATCTGTTAAAGGAGAAGCACAAAGGAGGATTGGTCGGACACTTCGGTCATGATAAGACATTCACAAAGTTGAGCGAGTCATACTTTTGGCCAGGGATGTGGTCAGAGGTCAAGCGGTTTGTAGATAGATGCACGATTTTCCAGCATTCAAAGGGAAGGAAGCAGAATGCAGGATTTTATCAGCCATTGCCCATACCTGAAAAGCCATGGGATGAAATTAGCATGGATTTCATATTGGGATTGCCAAGGATGCAAAGAGGATTTGATTTGATCTTTGTGGTAGTGGATAGATTCTCTAAAATGGCACATTTTATCCCATGCCAGAAAACTAGCGATGCGACTCACATCGCAAATTTGTTCTTCAAGGAGGTCATTCGACTTCATGGATTGCCGAAAAGCATAGTTTCAGACGAAGACACAAAGTTCATAGGGCATTTTTGGAGGACCTTATGGAAGAAGTTGGGAACTAATTTGGCATTTATTTCATCTTATCATCCTTAGACGGATGGACAAATGGAAGTGGTGAACAGAAGTCTGGGATACTTACTGAGAGGCTTGGTGACAGAGAACCATAGCAGCTGGGATAGCATATTGCCACAAGCAGAGTTTGCATACAATGATTCAGTGAATCGGAGCACAGGAAAAATTCCATTTCAGGTTGTCTATGGGATGCATCCGAGAGGGATTTCTGACCTGAGGGATTCAGAACAAACTACGACTAGCAGCGCTAGTGCAGAAGAATTCGCTGAAGCGATGAAATAACTTCACAACCAGGTGAAGGAGCGGTTGTTGAAAACAAGCCAAGAATATAAGCGCAGAGCCGATCAACATAGAAGACAACTTCAGTTCGAGGTTGGTGATTTGGTTCTGGAACATCTGAGGAAGGAAAGGTTTCCGAGAGGAATGTATAATAAATTGAAGATGAACAAAATCGGACCATGCAAGGTCTTGAAGAAAATGGGACAGAATGCTTACGAGATTGAATTACCGGATGGGATCGAAATATCTTCGATATTCAATGTCTCGGATTTATACCCATACAAGCTTGAGGAAGTAGGAGCAAGTGATGAACAACTAGAGGTTTAGTGGCAGAACCAGATGCCAACTGCAGAGAAGACACAAATGGAGCAGATACTGGATAAACGAGTGGGTAAGAAAACTAGAAGGAAAGAGTATTTTGAATATCTGGTCAAGTGGAAAGGCCATCCAGTTGAAGATGCCAGCTAGGAGACTAAAGCAGAGATTCTGAAGCATGGACGTACCGTGCAGGAGCTCATGGATAGGAGCCCATGCAAAATTTTCAAGTGACGGAGTATGATGCAAGAGCATCTCCCGAGACAAGCGAGCCAACACAAAAGACAAAGGATAGATGGACACACGCCAGCACAATTTTTTGAATTTCCCTTGAAGTTGATGCACCAACACATAAATGAGATAATTTAATGAAGGCATCTTGGTAAAATGTAATCATACCTTGAGCACCCCGCTCTCATCTGAAAGTAGACAGAGGCATTTATAGTAGTAAATGTAAGTAGGTAGAATTGAATATTATATTAGACGGTTCTAGAAGAAAGAGGGAGAATAGATATAGACACCCTCATTATGAATTGTAACATAGTTCAGGAAGAGTTAGAAGCATTTGGAGCATAGAGAAAAGAAGTAGAGAACTGTGTAGAAGAACACCCATGTATAGTCATTTGGATTAGTTTAATTCAAATTCATGGAGTTGTGTCTGTTCTCTGTGTATGTGTGTGAATGATATGTTCATGAGTATTTACTTTCTGTTATACATTTTCTATTATGTTGTGTACATGATTTCATGGGTTGAGATTGAAATATTAAAGGAAGTAGAAAGATTGAGTTTCAATTGCTTCTCTATCTGAGCAAGGATTCCTGCAAGGAGTGTAGTTGAAGTCATCCACAAGGAGTGCGTTGACAAAAGGATCAGATAGTTTAACTCTTGTTCTCAGAAGTAAGAATTGAGAAATATGAGCCGTGCACGGAGTGTGCAGGCTAAGGAGAGTCTCAGTCGTGAAACTGAGCAAGGTATCGAAGGAATGCTGCTGTAGGTGTGTGCAGAGTCGAAAGGACTCAACACTCAGAAGTGTTTGAGGATTTGTCGCAAGGAGTGTGTGCAAGAGTCTTCGTGGAGACTCAGAAGTGTGAGAAATCTCAGGAGGAACAAGGGTTTCAAATCCATTGAGAAGAAGCACGAAGATTCTTTGCAGAAAGTGATTGGATAGGCGCTGCAAAATTTGCGTGCAGAAGGACCAGTTTTCATAGAGAAATACTGGGTTCACTCGTAGAAGATATCCCAGAGGAAGGTGGACAGTTAGGATCTTGCAGAGGAGATTGAAAAAATCCCGTTAGCCATTGGATATACCAAATAAGTAAGGAGATTACAGTCACATTCACATTTTAAGCTCCAGGAGTCGTGAGCCGTCGGATCGTGGATCAGTTACCCGTCAGTCGTTGGATCTGACAGAAGTTGCACAAGGGTCACCATTGGGATTCGAAGTATCGGAAAACCCGTGGTCGAATGTTTTTTGACATTTGAAACCCCGAATCCTGGGAAGATCGGATCCATCCAATAGTTGGACACGTGGCGGAAATCAAGGCGTCAGAAGTTCCATGGACAGAAGGTCGGGAAAAGTTCATAGTGAAAACCCCGGCATAATCTGAGTCGTCCGTTCGGGAGGACAGGTGTCAGGAATCTGAGGAGAGTCGGGATATATGGCATCAGGAA
>CBVK0102075104.1:711-14353 GCA_900067695.1 Picea abies | reverse complement strand
ATATATATATATATATATATATATATATATATATATATATATATATATAACTTAAAGTGGACATTGAAATATTTTATATATGGTGGACATGGATTTTATTTGTTATTGATATATTTTTTTAAATATCAAGTGTCAACTAGAATTACACATCTCCCTCATATTTGGTTGTAGAAAGTGTCTCTAGATGAGTAAACTCCATATAATATATAAGTTTAAATGTAACTAGTAGACTCCATGTTAAGTACTGAAGGAATTATACATCTCATTTGATACTTGAACTAATAAACTACATGTTGAATATGAAAGGAATTATACATTCCTTAATATTGAGTGTAAAAAACACCTCTAAACTCAATAAATTCATAATATAAATTTCTATTAATTTTATAAATATTATTTATAAATAATTATAAATATAACACATAAAAATTTCATAGCAATTATAAAAATATATTGTTTTTAATAGTAGCGGATTATAAAAATATATTGTTTTTATAGTATGATTATTACAAAAAGTTAAACTTGTCGTTTTTAAAAGAATGAATTAATAAATAAATAAACTTTATTTTATTTTAATTTTAACAAAAGCATAAATATATTTATTAAAAAAAACTATGATGTAGATAATAAGAGATTACACTCAATTGATTTCTTTAGATTTCCACAATAGTGGATATTGATATGGTTCAAAAGTCACAACTAGACATGAATTTCAAGTTGGCCTACAAGTTAATTTTCTAATATATTTACTCAAAATAAATATAGTGAATATTATTGGATAATACATAGTAGTGATGGTATATATGAACACTTCCTTCTTTAATAAATATTACTCGATAATACATGCTAGTGACTTATAGATGAACACTTCTTTTTTCAATAATACCTAATATTGTGCAATGGTGTAATGAAGTGGTGGAATTCCAACCATATGACTTGACCTCTCAAAGGTCAATGCACCTCACTTTGCTCATAGACCTTTAACCCTAACTCTAAATTTTGTCATGCACAAGAGCCTCATTGAAGAAAATATCAATAATCAAAGGCACCTGCATTTTGAAAAAATAAAGTTGATCTTTTCTTAGAGAATTTAAATAGTGAGTTAAATATCCTACCTTATAAGAACAACATCGAAGACCTCTATCATAATTTTACAACAACCCTTTCCACTTTCATTAACAAGTTCTCTTTCAAGGTGTTGTGCAAAAAGAATAATAGAACAACCGACCCTTGGTATGATAAAGAAAGTAAAATTGTTAGAAAATCCATTAGAGATGCTTCTAATGAGTCCTTAAAACTTGATAAAATAAATACATATAAATCCTCAATTAAAAGAGAAAAAAAAGGTACTATATAAATAGAAAGAAAGAGTGGAATTTACATGTATTCAAGCTGGATCCTAAGAAGTTTTGGAAGCAAATTATAATTCACAAAACTAAAGAAAACAATATTATTCCCTTGAAGGACTGAAATTCCTACCTTAAAATTCTTTGTGAATTTTGTAACGCCATGGACACCATTCCAAATGTTCTTATAGAGGATGAAGTCTTTTCTATGGAAGACATAGAGTTCAGGGTTAAATGGCTCGCAAATGGGAAAGCTAAGGACACTGAAGGCTACCAAGCTAAATATTTTAAAATCGGAGGGCCTATCCTCATCCCTCACATACAGAAGCTCTTCAATTTAGCAGTCAAGCAGGGCTTCCCTGAAATTTGGACATAAAGCCTCATTGTACCTATCTTTAAAAGCAGGGATAAAATCATTACCTCTAATTATAGGACCATTATGATTAGCCCCATTTTATCCAAGTTGTATGGAATTGTTTTGGAAAAGAAGATTAGCTTATGGCTAGAAAGCCACAGAAAAAGAGATAAAGGCCAGATTGAATTTAGGAGATATCATTCATCTGTGAACCACCTTGTTACACTTAGGATCATTGTAGAGGAGTGACACAATAATAAAACCAAACTCCCGTGTTGTTTCGTTGACTTTAATAAATATTTTGACACAGTACCCAGGACAAACCTTTGAGATAGGTTGGAAGAGATAAAAGTGTCTTTTGAGTTGAGGGTTGTTTCCATAAGGTTACATGAGAATGTTATTTCCAAGTTCAAGAAAACCGAGAGTTGGTCAGAAGAAATTAACTGCAATATTGGAATTGATCAAGGTTGTCCCTTATTCCCTACCCTTTTTGGTATATACATTGACAAATTAGAACATTATTTGGAAGAAGCAGATTGTGCAGTCCTAATTATCACTAGTATAGTCATCATTATTCTTCTTTACATTGATGATATTGTTCTTATGGCAAGGAGTCCCTATGATCTTACAAGTAGCTAAGAATCCTCAAGGATTTCTGCTCCAATACAGGTATGATTGTTAATACTGACAAAACAAAAGTCATGATAATCAAATCCAATAAGATCACATACGATACTTTTGTATATGACAACAACAACTTGGAGGAAATGCCTTCATACAAACATCTTTGCATCGATATTGATCACAAGATCACCTGGAATTATAACATTTAGAAAATGATAAATGGAGGGTGGGAATATTATTATGGACTTGAAAACAATTGTAAATCAATGGATCTTTGGGTTTGGGATAAGAAAAAACTCCTCTTTGAGACTCTCACTGCTCTTGTTATTTTATATGGATGTGAATTTTGGGATGCAGTATCTCTAGAGAGTCGTGGAGAAAGATAGATCAAATCCAAAAGAATTTTATTACCTATAATCTCAAAATTAAAGGAAATACACTCTATCTTATCTTCCTCACAGAAGCAATCCTTTCCTCCATTTAGACAACAACTATGACTAAATACCTAATTTAGAAGAACAAGTTAAACAACATGGAAGATAAGAGGCTTCTTAAAATTGCTTCAAACTCCAGCCAAAACCACCTTCGGCTCAAGTGGGGTTGGCACAAGGATTCCTAGTCTTGGCTAAACCATTGGGGAATAAATGAAGAGATCATATTGCAAAATAAGGATAATATTAAAAATATTAAATATTACATCAAAATTTAAGGGGGAAATGTGGTGTGATAGAGAGTTAGAAGGAAAAAGAAAATTAAGATATTATAAGGAGGTAATCAACCTTGATCTAGAAGATCAAAATTGTCTCCGTATTTTGACAAGTGTAAAGAAGAAAATAAACATTGCTAAAATAAGAACTAATTTTCATGAGCACCATAGTGAAATTGGGCAATGGTCAATTCCGAAAACACCATGGAATGAAAGAGTCTCTCACCTTTATGACACTAGAGGGTTGAAGATGAAAAACACTTTCTCTTAGAATGTCTCACATATACCCAGATTAGATCTCAATTTCAAAAGATTTGCCAGACTACCAACGCTCATGACCTTTTAAATCAACAAAACTATGGTGATATTGGAACACTTCTCTTAATGATTTTTGAGCATCGAAATGAAATTCTAAAGAATTTCAAGTAATTCCTTACATTCTTAAGGCCTGATAGACCAATTGGGTCTCAGTGGATAATAATTATCATCATCATCATCATCATCACCATTTAAATATGTGTTTTTTAAAATCAAAACAAAAGAATTGTATTATGTAACACCCACGTTTCCCCCAATTTATAAATATAACTATATTGACCAAGAGACTATGGAAAACTTGATATGTGTGAATGTCTGATTTGAGGAAACTTTGTATAAAAGGTCAATGAATGTAATTTATGTTATTAATAGAAATGGATAAGTGTTGCATGACTATTGAAAGTGGGGGTTTTCCAAGATAGACCACAAATGCTTTGAAAGAGATGGTGAGGGGAACCAGGAATGGTTGAGATAATCCCCACCAAACCAGCACCTTGCTGGATTTAATTGCTCAGGACCAGAACAGTCCTCTGACCCGGGAATTAATTACAATTAGGCTTGTAGGTGGGAAGACCTCCTCAAGAGTTAATGAGGGGATGGGGCAGGGCACCCATTTGTAAGGCTTTCAGACCTGACCACAGACTGGGAATTCGTTCCACACACAATCTTGTTGAGGAAGGAAAAAAATGAAGGCGTGGTGGGCAAAGGAAGACCTGCGAAGAGAAACAAAGAAGAGAGACTAAGATCTCAAGTTCGAGGAAGAACTAAGAAAGGAACATGTTCTGGTCGTAGGATGTGGCTAGCAGGGTTATGATACAAGCTAATAAACGAGGGTTCTTAGTGACTGAGGAAGTACTCAGGCATGCCTCCTTGCTCGGTATATAGAAAATGCATTGCCAAGATCCTATGGGAGGAGGAGAGTAACCTCCGTCCCTACCTGTTGATGAGCCAAAAGAGAGGATTATATCTTAGAGCATTGTGGTCTAGCTCGGGGGGTGGCCAGTGGTAAATCTATTAGGAGTGATTGAGCCTATGGTTGGGTGGAAACATGCACCCCTTTCAGCAGTCGCATCGTGTCTTCTTGTTTTGATAAGTGTTTTCATACTTTGTGTTTTGAGATGGAATAATGAATGAATGCATGTATCTATACATCTAATAATGGTCTATGTATTGAATGATCAAGTTATGTGTATGCATTTATCATTTTGTGGACTCTTGCTTCTGATTGATCATCTATATGCCCTGGTTTAGCCTTCGAGATGTCTTGGGATGTAAGCATGTAGGAGGGTTGGGATAGAAAGCATTTCATCAATTTGACCATGTTGGTCTGAAGAGGATATCTCCTTCAGACTCCTTGTTGTGTAACCAGGACACCATGCCCAAGTCCTTAGCAAGTTCATGATGAGGAAGATGTGCTTAACTCATGAGAGTTTAGAAGGACCCTTATGACCAACACCCAGGAATCCTATGCTAAGCCAAAGGGAGCTAAGTCCTTCTGGCTTCGGAGCTCTAGAAATCTGGGACTTCGGAGTATTGTCGGCCCAAATAGTCACAAACTGACCGAAGGTTATCAAGAGTCACGGTTACCTATAAGGTCGATCGATGTTGGGCGGTTACCCTAGTGGTTATATGAAACTGTCTTACCGACTAAACCTAGATCCAACTCCCCATCACGAAGTAGCGCAAGCCATTAATCGAGAATGTTCGGGGGTTCCGTCAATCGTTAGATCTATGCTGAGGCGACTTCAGTAGGATACCACTTCGGGAGAATGGAGATTCCATAGCATCAAACTCCCTGAATGCTGAAGTTACGAAGTAAGGGAGAGCTGTATATTTGGAGGAGATCGTTAGGAGCCCTGCCTACTGTCCGATCATTCAGGAAGATGGACCCGCACACGGTACCTCGACAAAGTTCTTCTTCAGGAGAATGGAGTGGCAGTAAATCCAAAACCCCTGAAGGCCGGAGCCACAAAGTGACCAGGACCATAGATCTAGGGACCCTTCGGGTTCTTTCCTAGCCGTTGGATTCATGATGTAGTCAGCCCGATGTTGACCACTTCGGGAGGACAGGGGTGTTGTAACACCAAAATCCCTGAAGGGAGAAGTCACGAAGTAATGAGGACTATCGATCCTTAGATTCTTCGGGATCCCTCTCAGTCGTTGATATAAAGGGGACGCATGGTGCTAGATCATTTAGTCTAGATACTGGGCACTCCGGGGAATTTGAGGTGTGGTGTGTCGAAAAGATCTGAAGCTTGAAGTAACGAGAGTCGTCGATTCGAGAATGATTCAAGACTTTTCTTAACCATCATATCTGGGCTGTGGTCAGCCTGTCATTGGTCAACTCTAGGACAAAGGAGGATTTTTCATCGCAAAACCCTTGAAGGCCAAAGTCACGAAGTAACAAGAGTCGTAGATCTATGGATCTACATGGTCAGATCTTGATCGTGAGATATGAGGGGTGTTAGAAGGCTGTCAGTCCGGAGTGACATGGCGCAGCGACGTTACCCAGGGTGATGTGGACCCAATTTTGGCGTGCCATGTGTCACCTAGATTTGTGCGTATCACATACCCTATAGACCCATTGGTATGTGACACGTGTCACCCCTGGCCCTTTCTACGTGTCAATCCCTGGTACATGCCCACCTAGCCAAAATGGTTGGTGAAGTGACCAGAACTCCAAGAGTCCAGGACTTCGAGACTTCGGAGGATTAGGAGTGTAGTATTGTAGAGAGACCAAAAGGCTCGAAGGTCGTATCCAAATGGAAATTTTACTAGACTTCGAGAGTTTAGGACTTTGGAGGTAAAGCGCGCAGACAGTAAAGAGGCATTACATGTCAAAGTGTCAAAGCATTGAAGTGTCAGAGTGTCGAAGTGTTGAATCCCCTTACAGTCAGTATGTTAGATGAATACTGAGTCCATCATTGGATTAGGTGATGAATGGATGTTCCCTACAAGAGAAGAGAACTTGGTAATGGATTCCCGTGAATGCTACGTGGATATCAACCGATGAACGCCTGAAGATCCTTCACCAGAGCATGTATTCCGCTCTTGTACTCTGATAGGAGCATGCCGACCACAGTTGGAGAGCTCTTGGTGAGAAGGAATACAATAGAGACAGAAAAGAAATATTTGATTTAAGAAGGAAGATAAAAATTTGAATACCCCATCCCTAGAAAGGTACCCAAGGGTTGGGTGTGTTACAAATTGGTATTAGAGCATGGTTACAACACTTGGTATGCTTGGGCTCATAGACGAGTCACGTAAAAACCATATTTAAAATACTTTTAAGGGTGACACCCTATCTTACCTCTTTCCTAAAGAGTCTGGTTAAAATTTTGTTGTAGAAAAGAATGAAACTTTCTACTATATGTGTGTATTTAAGAAATATGAACTATGTGTTGTTCATAAACTAATAGATTGATTGGATAACACTAAGTGTTTTTCAAGCACTCAAGCAATTAGTAAATCGCAGGAAAACTACAAGTATAAAGGATGGTGATGCACCAGGAAGTGGGGGATGGCTACCACAATAGAGACAAAGAATATGACGAAAAGAGGGTGGTGGAAACCCCTTCAGATCTTGCTGAAACTGTAAGGAGCCTCATGGATGAATTATAGAGTTGCAAGGCCGACAACAAGAGATTGAAAGAGCAAGAAAAAAAAACGGGAAATTAATGCAGTCTTGCTATAGAGTTTATCTAATATACAGAGGAAGTTGCAACATGGGCCTGCAACCAGTGAAGTGGATCGATGACATACGAAGAGAAGTCAAAGTCCACCCAAGATACAAAAACGTGGTCCCATAAGTGGACACACTAGGAGGAGTACCTCTAGGAAGGTCCTTTTGATGGGTCATAGATCCCTTTAGTTCAACAGCAGGAACCAAACTTGCCACTGAGGCCCAATTAGACTCTGCAACGTTTAATGGTGGAATGGTTCTCTAGATCTTGCGATCCGACCAATTAATCGATGGACTTTATGTTTTCTTGTGAAGGCGTCTCCTTCAGTTCAGACTTTCTCTTTTTGTATTTTCTCTTAGGTGGGACCAATATAAGATTGTAATCCGGCATAAACCAACTTGGCAACAAAATGGGAAAAGGTTCTAAATACTGGAGAAAAGGTTGAGCTTGGGATAACCCACTACTCAAACATGCAGACGACAATTTTATACCATAGGCCTAGTACTAATATGTTAACCATGTGAGCATCCAATTACTATCTGAGATACTAATTATTAGAAAGAAAACACATCTGCGATAAGATTATGGCAAGCAAAATAATTCACCTACTCTAATCATCCATCACATAATAACACAACGATTCATCTTCACCATTAAAGAAAAGAACTGTAAAGAATTTCATTAGATAGCTTAACAATAGATTTAATTACATCATCCATTCATGAGACGAGATAGGAAATAGTTCTTCTCCACGTCCAATCACACATGCATTTGATGAAAATATATCTTGTCTCAGGTCCAGAAGGACTTCTCAATTAAAGACAGCTTCAAAATAATTCTTAACAAACCAGAAAATGAGAGTTTCTTGCAACAACCATCGACCCTTAACTAATCGGTTGATTCTCTTATTTATAACATAAAATTAACTAAAAATAATGGCTAAAGTGCAGTTAATCAAAACAAAATTCGCCATGTGGCGTTCTCTCCTAACAATTTTCCAACAGTCATCTCAAGATATCACTTTGAAAGGGTGACTTTTCTCATACTCTGACCAACTAATGAACAACTCCTCGCAGGTGTGGGCATATGGAAATCTGTGTTGTTCCATCGGAACCACACAAATCCCTCTGATATTCATTGCATGTGCCCGATATTTCACCAGACTAACGCTTAACTGTTGCAGCACAGCTCAAGCTCTTATCAGGTGTTCCATAAATTGTTGCACCTGTCCTGGCATTGTGTCAATCACCTTCGCTAGCTCTTCAGTCCATAACGAATCTTGCTTGGTGTGCGATTCGACTATGTCGTGCAAGTCGATAAAGTCGTTGGGTGTGCCGAACTCAGGAAATCTAGTATCCTTCATCGTCTTGTTGATTTTACCCCAATGTTTCTCGCATTTGACCCACTGCTCTTGAATTTTGTTGGCACAGGGGCAGACCCAAGGTTCAACGCTCAAGAGCGCACCAAAAAAACCCTAACTACCGACTCTTTTGGCAATATCTGCGAAGCAAATGAAGTCTCACCCAAGGTAGAGGCAGGGGTGGTTGCAAGACTCAGGTGTCTGCAACCTTAGCTGGGACACGAATCTGTGATTATCTTTCTTATAATGCACTTAGCATCAGTTATTTTTTAACATACATTCATTAATATACTTCGCAAAAGTCATAGAGCATCGCAGTGAATACTTATATTAAGAATGATTCAATACTTATTCACAACAATATATATTAGATTCAACAGATCAAGCACTAAGCATCTCATATATCCGATCTAATGTTCATTCATTCATCAACAACACAGAGTATGATTAGATATACTTAACCACATCAAGCACTTAGCCAAGAAAGAGATACATACATAAGAGCGAAGCACAAAACACTATACACACAGTTACCGTGGTTCACCCCCACCCTGGGGCTACATCCACAAAGTATTCTTTATCTTATCCTGGTCAAGTAGTTACAGCACCGAGCCTTAACGACCCTTACTTTGCATAGGACATAAGATCTGCGCAACTCGCTATATCCTTCTTCCTTTCTCTTCAGCATCAGACTATAACAACCTACACTTAGGTCTTTGATCTCATGCACAAAGCACTCCAAGATACATACGATCACACAGATCCCATTACTAGCACTAAGCTTTCATTCATACATCACACAGATGTACTACATTACTATCTCCCTTATCTTACTATCTATATTGCCTATTTATAGATTACAAAATGGGCCTAAATGTGGGTAAACCCACGGGCCGACATCCCTTTCCCGTTACATCAACCCAAAACCCTAAAATGGACCCCAAAATAGGTCTTGCTTCCTTATTTTCTGCTTCGCGTTGCGCTCCTTCCTTGGCAAGTTGTCGCAGTCCCAAAAGTGGTTGAGTAAGACCAAGTACTCTTCAAAACTTGGTGAAGGGCCAACAGGCCCCCAACACTCACCTGTGACTCATCTCGAGTCACTTAGGTCTGACCAATTCCGCTTCGAATGCCTTGAGCTTGGCCCAAGCGGCTTTGACCTGCTGCAGTGCGACAACCTCTTGTTCAGTAAATTCCTGGAGTACTGTGTCATTGAGCGGTCCTTCTAGGCGTCGTTATGTAGTGATGACACCCTATTCAAGTTGAGATCCCTGGCTTTCAAGTTTGACGAACAATTGGCATGCCTTCTCTTGGAGTGGTTGCAGTCATTGAGAGACATCCATTACTTTACTTTGCAGTGTGTGTACTTGTTGTTGGGCTGTGTGTTGCTCTGTGAAACTCTTCATTCTTTCGACTGGGGTCATGGACTTCAACTGCGCTTGTAGCACATCTTCATGTTGCTTTGCTTCGTGGAGTTGTGCCTCCAATGTCTGCAATTATGGTTCTCTGCGAGGGTTTCATAGGTCTGGGCACTTTTGGTGCTTAGCTGCCTACATTCTGAAGCCAAATTTTTTAATTGGTCGACTGCGCTTCGAGTAGTGGCTTTTCTTAGATCTCTTATCTCTTTGGGTGTCTTAGGCACGGTGCAGAGCTCCAAATCTGTGATGCGTTTTTGAAGTTGTTGGATTACTTCTTCCAGTTGGGTCACCTGCTATGGAAGATGATCTTCCATATTCACTTCTATGATTGTCACAGAGCACAGTGCCTTGTGAACTCTTTCTTATGTTTCAAGTTGCTCTGCTAGCAACTGGTCCTTTCTCTGTTGTAACTGGGATTTTTCCTCCTCCCATTTCGCTTGTAAGTCAAGCTGCTCTTGTTCTTCCTTTCTCTGTCGCTCTTCATGTGTGCTCTGTGCTTGTGCCAAAGCCTGGGTGGCTTTCTCTATGTCTTCTTGAGCTCATCAAAGGTGAGCTTCGACTTTCTCGGTGATCTAGCATAACTGTGTGGGATCATCGCCTATTCCTGATATTTCCATTGTTAACGATGCCGTAGAAGCTACTTGGATGGACTGAAGTGACTGCTGCGCTTCTCTGAATTCGCCCATGATCCGGCGGAATAGTTTCTCCTGCTTTGCTTCTTGCTTTTCCGCAAGCTCTAATGAGACATCATTCAGCATGAAAATTAAGAAGTCAAAATCATCCGGGGTAAGAATAGTCTTAAGCGTGGTTCGGGTGGCCTTATTTTTCTTTCTGGATGAGGGCCTAGGTGGGGTAATATTCCTTTTCTTGGAGGGATCTGCCTCGTCCCTAGGTGGGGTAACCTCGCCTTTGTTGTGTTCAACTTCTGTGCCCCCTAGTTCTTCATCATCACCTCCCTTCGCAAGTGTGAGCGAAGCAGTCTTCGCGGATGTGTTGTGGATATCTTGAACTTCCACATCCTTCTTAGACTTGCGCGGTCTTGGTGTATCTTTCATAGCTTCAGGGCTATCTACGTCGGACATCTCTGTGGGGTCTGCTGCAACAAGGAGGTATGCCGACCATTCCTTGGTAATCTCCTCCAGGTCATCTTCTGTCAGCTTGTAATATGACTGGAGTTGTTGTTTGTGCTCGTCTGTGCAAACTGTGATGTAGGTGAAGTGACAATCTGCATTGAATGTCATCAAAGGTCGAAACCTATGAAGAGTGTTGGGTGTAATGCGTGGTGTAGACTGAATGACATTCCTCAACTGAATGTAGTATGCATGGAAGATGGCATTGGACTGCCATTGTTTGTTCATGTTGCTAGAGTACCACAACATACAGAACTTTGTGGCCAGGGGTTCGAAGGGTCCGATCTCTAGAAACGTGGCTCCCTTGAGTAGTTCCCACACGATGAAGGTGATGAGTATGAGAAACTAGCTAAAGTGGAACTTATTCCCTTGGTTCTGCACTTGTCTACAGTCAAGCTCTAGCTAATTTATGAGGTATTTCACCCAGTTCATTTGTAGACCCTTCGCGCACTTCCCTACGAGGTCAACTACAAATTTGGTCACCTATGTAGGTCTATTTTTTTGGACTAACTTGCCTACGATCAGCGGGCAACCAAAGCGTAATGTTGCATTCTCAATGGAGGCTACCTTGTAACCTCATGTGTCTTTCTCCAGATCACCATATGTGCTTAGCCCAGTGATCTGATTGATCAGAATTGGATCCACGGTGATGCACCGATCCAACCATAGGTATCCTCTATGGTAGCAAGACAACAACAGTTGAACACAGGCATTTACTTCCTTATGCCTCCCGAAATGTGGAATCTTCATTACATTGAGGAGGGTTGACTACGCAAGGTTATGGGTCCACTGTTGCAGTACAATATTGGGGTTATTTCCTTTTGTAATATTCAAATACTTGTGCGGGGCTAGCATACTGTATACCTTGCGATATCCAAGGTTAAAATCACTAAATTTCAGTGAGGTGAGCTTCTCCTGGTCAGCATGAAATGTGCACACCCCTTTCGGGAGGTACATAGTGACTACATCATAGTCGAAGTCTCTAGGTACAGAGTCTCGATTCACTGGTCCGCTTAGTGGTGGGATATATTTAGGCAAGATGCTTGGGATCATCTTCATAGTGGCAAAGTCATTTCTGAGATTAGATCACCTTTTCGAAGGTGGTCGGGATGGTCCTGCTCGAGTAGTGGAAGGGGAAGCTAGAAGTACACCCGAGGACGATGCCTGTACACCTGTAGACATTTCACATTCTGACATGACTCTCTCAGCCATTAAATCAATTAGATCTTCTTCAACAATTTTCTCAGCAGTGCTAAGCTCGTTCGACATACAAACTTAGGTCAGCTAGCTCGAGTGCAAAAGGAATTAAGAGATGACAATGAATAGTAAGGCAATGATCTCAGGGAAAGTAAATATTATGGTTCGCACTCAGATTCTCATTTAGCAAAAAGTATTCTCGGTGCATGGCACGTTAGGTTAAGTAGACAATCTCAACAACGGTCTGCTTGCAATGGATATGGGGCCTTCATTAACTCTGTTCTATCCGTTCTGATACTATCCAACAGTCTAGTTGTAACCCATAACTATTTTTTGATCTGTTTAGAGTGGTGGTCAAACGGGTATATTAGTTCCAATGACTATATTGCTTCGTCGTGGCGAAGTACTCTATGTCGTTGTTCTAATATCTCGGCGAAGCTCCCATTCTTCAATTCTTCTTACTACAAAGTGTCCTCTAGAACCTCTTGTAACCTTATAGTATTAGCCCTTTTCTTTCTTAACTTCATAGCCTTATTCCCAGTGAGTTTCGTCATAGTAATGCTTTTACCATTCTGATGTTTATCTTCTGTGGTCTTAGTTACTTCGTGCTGTGGAAAATATTTCTTAGGGTTCCTTGATAATACTTATTCTGCATCAAAAATAGGTAACTCGATCTTCTACGGATCCTCAAGTGTTCTATTAGCTTTGATATCGGAGGTACTAATATTAAATATCTGCGATCTGATCTTCTGTTCTTCAATCAAGTGTGGGATCCTTCTGGTCATAAAGTCTTTTAACTCTTTCTTCTTTTGTTCCAACACTTTCTCTTCTTCTCTTCGTCTGGCCTGTTCTCTATCAATCCAGGGTTTTCCTATGAGCATGGTAAACGAGGCATTGTCTTCAACAAATTTAATGATCTCAAAGTCTTCCTCTGTCGAATTTCCATTTGTTGGATTACTGAGAGGGGGGGTGAATTAGTAATAGCATAATTATAATCATTTTTCTTTAAATGTTATATCAATGTAGAATTATTATCCAATAATGAATAGTAAGAAATAAACAATCACACACATACATAGTACACCAATGTTTTACGTGGAAACCCAAATCAGGAGATATACCATTGTAAACATGTATCAATAAATCTGAACCATGCATCAACTTGTACCTCAACCTGTAATCAACCTGTACCATAAACAAGTGCATCAACCATGCACCAACCTGTAATCAATCTGTACCATAAACAAGTGCATCCAACCATGTACCAAGTATGTACCAATCATGTGTCAACTACTCATCAACTACGACTCATCAATATGTACCAACATTATCAACTATACACCTCATGTATGTGCGCCAACTCATCAACTACTTGTCTCAACTATGTACTCAACATGTACCACAACCAAAATCCCTCATCAATTTCATCATCCAAATCTGATTTGTAGCTCTGTAATAGACCTGGTGTATATGATCACATTCCTGCAAACCTTCCTTAACTTTAAAAA
>CBVK0102075033.1:0-11927 GCA_900067695.1 Picea abies | reverse complement strand
AACACCACTTTCCACATGTCCATTGGTATGACACCCTTCCGAGCATTGTACGGATATGATGCTCCCACTTTGGGAGACTTGGTTTTCGGGGAGAGTAGAGCTCCCAAGGCCAAGGATTGGATCACAGAGAGTCAGGGGATTCTCAAGTTGCTGAAAGAGAACCTGCAGACAACACAAAACCGACAGAAGATGAGTGCGAACAGGCACAAGATAGAGCACAACTTTTAGGTTGGGGATCTTATTTTCTTGAGACTCCAACCTTACAGACAGTCATCTCTGAAGAAGAGTGGGGCCGAGAAGCTCAAGCCCAGATTTTATGGCCCTTACAAGATAATGCGCCGAGTAGACGAGATTGCTTATGAGATAGAGCTTCCAGAGGGGAGCAAGATTCATAATGTGTTCCACGTATCTTGCCTCAAAAAGACAGTGGGACAATTCATCAGTACATCAGAGGAGCTTCCCCCATTGGATGAGGAGGGACAGTTGGAGTTGGTTCTGGAGGACGTATTAGAGAGTGTTTGATCAGATGAAGAGGGCTTCCAGTAGAGAACGCTACTTGGGAGAGCGAGCAGGTGTTGCAACACCCTGGATTGGTATTGCTTGAGGACAAGCAATTTCAGGAATGAAGGGTTGTAATGTCCCTTTCCAAATAGGAGCTCCAGAGAGGAGGCTTAATGGTCTAAACCGCCCCGCTAGACTATAGTCAAGGCCAAAAAAGGGGTAAACAGGGTTACTAGAGGCCACTCCAGTCAAATGTGTTATATTCAGAAAGTGACATTGAGCTAAAAGTGGCTAAAAGCACTTGTTAAGCCAATTTGAGCTAAAAATAGAACAGACGAGCTAAAATTAGAAGTCAACAGCGAATTAGGGTTTCAGGCAGCTATAAGAGAAGGTTCAGCGACCTAATTCATCAGTATGTAGATTTTGACTTGTCATTGAGGAGAGAGGCACATCTCAGGAGAGATAGTTCAGTGGATTCTAGGAGGACGACACTAGTTGGCTGATTTCGGAGTTGAGAGACACACCCTAGTCATCGGGAAGATCACACAGGTCTTCCATCACTCTTCAGCAGTAGTTACACAAGTTCCAACAGCAAGGGCACACTTATTCAGGGTGAGGGCGCAACTTCTGAGGAGGTTCAGTGGATCGACTTGTCCCTTTCAAGGAGAGTTCAGAGATTCCCCTCCGACCCAGTTGAGAGGAAGGTAAGGCACATCTTTTTTCGGGTTTCTCGTCAGATTTTGATGGAGGGATCATCTGGGGCGCACTTTCTGGACATTGGGAGTGCAACACTTGGGGAGGACACATTCGGGGTTCTCGAGCAATCATTAATTCAGATCCGGGGGAATCCTTCCGACCCATTTCCCAGTAGAGTTGGGCGATCAGTTTGAGACACACATCAGCCGATTCCGACAGTGGAATCACTAGGGCACAGTTTGTCAGAGCAAAGGGGGCGCATTTCCCCCAGGGGGATCCATTCAGGGACCAGATACACCAGTTGAGGTCCGAACAGTCACCAGGACTGTGAGGCAGAGCAGGGTGCATTGTTTGAGACAATTTCCAGGCATTTCCTAGAGGTATAGCCATCAGGGCGAACTTTCCAGACTTGCAGCAGTTGTCGTACGGGTTGTCATATCCGCAACAATTCTTCATCTCATCCATTGCATTCGACAACATTCTTCGGGTATCGGGTATTATTGTTTTAGTTGCTTTTGTATTCCAGCTAAGATACTTTTGTCATTGATCTAGCTGAGTGATTCATTTTATTCAGCCGCATTCGACATTTGTACTCCACAGAGATTTCATAATATAATATTTGCAGTCTTTGGTCGCCATTATTATTTGAATGCTCATTTATATGCTGTAAACAATTAATCCTACACACACATTAGCAGAGTTTCCTAGACTAGCCAAGTCAAGAACATTACAGATGCGTGTGGGATGTGGAGCCTAAGATCCCTGACTTGGACTTGTCACTGAATTTCATGACTCAGTTGAACTCAGTTCAGCCTCCAACATTCTGGCCCCTCAAGGTCTATTCATGGTTCAGAGCCTCAATATAGAGAGGATGGCGATGATGAAGACTCATTTGATGATATGTAGTTTTTGGACTCTAGATAGATATATAGTAGAGTGATCATTGACAAGTTGCTCATTTTGTATCAAGTCTTGACCTTATGTTATGAGTGTTAAATTTTTAATTAAATAAAGTACCTAGGCAAGTGTTTCTCATCCCTAGGCGCCTAGGGGGTGAGAAAGTGCCTAATGTGGGCCCTACTCATTTAATTTGTGAGATGCAAATTAAAAGGTGACTTTATGACTTTAGTGAGGGTGAATGAAGAGACATTAAATCCCAGCCACTCATCTAATCTAATCTCAGCCATTGGATTATAAAACTCCTGACCTACCTCATGAGGTTGATTAGGGTTGAGGGGCGCACCCATTTTTGGGTTGTTCATGCATTTTTGTTGAGAGAGCAAAAAGAGAATAGAGAGGTCGAGCTTTGAGAAGAGAGACAACATTTGCAGGTGGAGAGGCACGCATCCCAAGGCAAACAATAGGCATGGATAACGAGGCAGCAGACAACATTAAATATCAGTTCATATAGTACGGATTTGAGGGGTCGTACAACATTTATTGTGCATAGAAATCGAGGAGAACAGTAGAATGGATTTTTGGAAAGATTGGCATGCATTCCAAGGCTGTCGTACAGTACTTTTCAGGCACAAAAATCGAGGAAGGTGTTGGGCACGATTTTCTGGGTAAAGAAAATTCGTACAGTCCATACGGACTTGCACAGAAAACGAGGGTCGTACTACCATATGTTTTGGGCACGATTTTCAAGGTGTTGGGCATGTTTTTCAAGGCATTTGCTTAGCTGGGTTTTTGTACAGTTGCAATAGAGATTTGGCATGCAAAACAAGGACAGTTCGTACAACATTTAATGCTATGATAGTCGTACAGTGGTATGGATTTCTGGTTCAGAAATCGAGAAGCAAGCTACAGGAATGTCCAGATAAGTTTGTAAATTTTCTGAAGATGAATATGCTGTAAAAGAATTTCTTAGAAGCCCTAAATAATAAAAATCCCTCTCTCACTGGTTTTTCCCTTGTGTGTTTTTCCAGGGTTGATGTTAGACCGAAAATTTCTGTGTCATTAATTTTCTGAGTTTTATATCCTGTTGATATTTTATTTCTGCATTATAAACGAAGTTAAGAATCTTCATGTTTCAGTTCTGAAATTAATTTTCTGCTAAGTTTTATTTGCTGATATAAACTGGGTTTGGGCATTAAACATTGGCTGAAAAATCAGCGAGACTGAAATTGGGTTGGGGTCTGAAAATTTACATGGTATCAGAGCTGAGTTGAAAAGAAGCAGAGATTTCAGCAGTCAGAAAGTTGGGACAGCAGTCACTTCACAGGGCAGATTTTTGAATTTATTATTTTCAGCAGAAAAATGTCAATGGCTACAGGTTTGAGAGTTGAGTGTAGACTTGATGGGGCAGCAAATTTTGGTGCTTGGAAAGAGAGGGTGATCTTGCTTTTGCAAGAAAAC
Organism: Picea abies; assembly: GCA_900067695.1. Classification (NCBI taxonomy): domain Eukaryota; kingdom Viridiplantae; phylum Streptophyta; class Pinopsida; order Pinales; family Pinaceae; genus Picea; species Picea abies. Next base: position 8,372 of record CBVK0102075033.1, on the reverse strand, counting down.
GAGTTGTGGAACATTATGGAAAATACCACTACTCATCCTGTTGTGGTACCTACTAATGCTACTCTTCTTGCAGCTTTTACACTAAGAAGAGTATCAAGGCTAAGAGGTTTATTCTTGATGCCATCAAGGATCATTTGATTATTCACTTGACGGGGAAGATACATGCCTATGAGATGTGGGAGTCTTTGACTAAATTGTACCAGAGTACAAATGAGAACCGGAAAATGGTTTTGAGGGAAAAACTAAAGAGCATAAAAATGACCAAGGCTGAAAATGTGGTCACATATCTTACTAGATTGACACAGGTGAGGGATGAACTTGGAGCTGTGGGGGAGGCCATAGTTGACAGTGAGCTTGTGAGAACAACATTGAATGGAGTTTCCAAACAATGGGTTGTTTTTGTAGAGGGCATTGTTGCTAGGGAGAAACTTCCCGGTTGGGAACGTCTTTGGGATGACTTTGTTCAGGAGGAGACCCGAAGAAGTTATGTACATGGCAGTTCATCTACAGGTCATGAGGAGGAGAATGTGGCTATTGCTATCACTAGCAAGAAGAAGTTCAAAAAGGGTCCAAAGGGAGGAAACAAGCCCAAGGGTGAAGGGAAGAAAGACATGAGCAAAGTCAAGTGCTTTGCATGCCATAAGTTTGGGCACTATGTAGGTCAGTGTCTGAACAAGAAGAAGAAACAAACAACAACTTCAGCAGAGGTGGAAGAGTTTTCCACCAAGTTTGACAAGGAATTTTCCTTGATTGTGTGTCTATCCATGATGTGTCTATCCATGAGGACCACTCATACAGATACTTGGTATATTGACAGTGGTGCCTCTCGCCATATGAAAGGGGTTCATGAGCACTTGACTGACTTCACAGAGATGGGAAATGTTGAGGTAGTGCTTGGAGATGACCCGAAGGTCAAGGTGGTTGGTAGCAGGATTGTATCATTTTAGAGGGAGTCTTTGCCTCCCATGACTTTGAAATAGGTTATATATGTTCCGGGCTTGAAGAAGAACTTAGTGTCAGTTTCTACTATTGAGGAGAAGGGCTATGAGGTGTTGTTCCGTGATGGGCAGGTGCTTCTTTTCCCCAGAGGGTCTAGCATCACTTCGGCCAAAGTGATTGGCACTAGACATGAGAGGTTGTACAAGTTTTTGTTCCAGCCAGTGAGAGTATTGATTCATACTACCAGCAGCAGTGACCTATGTGAGCTATGGCACAGGAGGATGGCACATTTGCACCATGGGGCTTTGAGAGTTCTGAGGGAGATGGTGACAGGAGTTCCAGATTTCAGTTCAGAGCACCATAAGTTGTGCAAGGGGTGTGCTTTGGGAAAGTACACCAAGACTGCTTTTCCGAGCAGTGACAGTAGAGCAGCAGGGATACTTGATCTTATACATTCAGATGTATGTGGTTCGATGTCTTTGGCATCGTTGACTGGTTCCCTATACTATGTTGTATTCATTGAGGACTTCTCTCGGAAGTCCTGGATTTTCTTCATGAAGACCAAAGGATAGGTCTTCAGTCGGTTCCAAGAGTTCAAAGCTCTTGTGGAGAACCAGACAGGGAAGAAAATCAGGGTCCTGAGATCGGACAATGGGGGTGAGTATACCTCCAAGGAGTTCATGGATTTCTGTGCAGGAGAGGGCATCAGGAGGGAGTTGACTGTTCCTTACAACCCGCAGCAGAATGGGGTTGCAGAGAGGAAGAATAGGGCCATTGTTGGGGCTATGAGAACCATGCTACATGATAAGGGGATGCCACTTTTTCTATGGGCTGAGGCATGCTACACTACAGTTTATCTGCAGAACAAGAGTCCCCACAAGGTTGTGGGGAGCATGACTCCTGAGGAGGCTTTTTCTGGGAAGAAGCCTGAGGTGGGGCACCTTCGTATTTTTGGGTGCATCACATATTCATATGTCCCTTTTGAGAAGAGGACAAAGCTGGAACCCACGACAGAGAGAGGGATCTTTGTTGGGTACAGTGAGACTTCAAAGGCTTTTCGTATATACTTTCCTTCCTTGAGGAAGACTGTCTTGAGGAGGGATGTCAGATTTGAGGAGGACAGAGCCTTTAGGAAGTCTAGAGGGACAGAGAAGGGTGAGCAGTCTTCACCACAGATTCAGGTGAGTCCACAGCAGACTACAGTGACACAGAGTTCCGGGCCACCAGTTTCGGGGACGACAGGTTCACAGGTGACAGGGGCACAGGTTTTAGGATCAGGTACTTCAGAGTCTACTTCAGGATCATTGTCTTCAGGAGATGGGGTTGAGCAGGGAGAGTCCCCTCCACCGGACACTACTTTAGAGAGGAGGAAGCCCAAGTGGCTTCAGGACACTTTGAGGGAGGCACAGGGTTCAGTGGGAAATCCCAGATACGTAGTGAGGGAGAGTAAACCTCCCGAGAGGTTTTGCAGCTACATTGCGATGGTGAGTAGTATTCGGGAGTCTGAGCCTTCCACTTTTGAGGAGGCCACTGGTAGACAGGTATGGAGAGATGCCATGATGGAAGAGTACAATTCCATCATGAAGAACGATGTCTGGGAAGTTGTTTCTAGACCTGAGGGGAAGTCAGTGATGACTTCTAGGTGGCTCTATAAACTAAAGCATGTTGTAGATGGCAGCATTGAGAAGTACAAAGCTCGCTTTGTGGCTCGGGGGTTTTCACAGATTGAGGGAGTCGACTATGATGAGACCTTTGCGTCGGTTGCTAGATACACTTCGATCAAGGAGGTGATCTCCATTGCAGCAGAGATGGGTTGGAAGATCCACCAAATGGATGTGAAGACCTCATTTCTGAATGGTCTTATTGAGGAGGATCTGTATATTGAGCAGCCATTGGGCTTTGAGGTGCATGGGAAAGAGTCTCATGTGTGTAGACTGAAGAAGGCATTGTATGGGATGAAACAAGCTCCCAGAGCTTGGTATTCGAGGATAGATGCCTATTTGTAGTAGTTGGGTTTTGAGAAGAGTGAGGCGGATCCCAACCTATACTTCATTGTGGTTGGAGAGGATCCTCTCATTCTTCGGCTATATGTGGATGATCTTTTCATTACAGGGGCAGAGAGACTCATCAGTAGCTGCAAGGAGAGCCTTGCTTCAGAGTTCGAGATGACTGACATTGGACTGATGCATTACTTTTTGGGATTGGAAGTTTGGCAGGAGCCTGGACACATCGTCCTGGGACAGGGGAAGTATGTGTGTGACATTCTGAGCAGATATCAGATGGGGGATAGCAAGCCCATGACCACTCCCATGATTACCAACTGGAAGAAGCTTCATGCTTTTGAGTCACAGTTGGTGGATTCCCCTTTGTATCGTCAGTTGATCGGGTCATTGATGTATTTGGTCAATACCAGGCCAGATATTTGTTTTGCTGTCAACACTCTCAGTCAGTTCATGGTGGAGCCTAGGAGAGTGCACTGGGTGGCAGCAAAACATGTGCTCATGTATCTTTGTGGTACGGTAGATTATGGTTTGGACTATCAGAGAGGAGATGGAGTTCATCTGGTTGGCTATACAGACTTGGATTGGGTAGGATGTGTCAGTGACAGGAAAAACACTTTAGGGTGTTGTTTTGGATTGGGATCAGCAGTTGTGTCTTGGTTCAGTCAAAAACAAAAGTCAGTGGCTTTGAGTTCTGCAGAGGCTGAGTATATGGCAGCCAGTCAGGCCAGTTGTGAAGCGCTTTGGCTTCGCAAGATGCTAGTGGGATTGTTTGGTGTGCAGTTGAGGCCTACTGTGATTTACTGTGATAATAAGAGTTGCATTAAACTCTCGGAGAATATAGTTTTTCATGACCGGTCTAAGCATATCGAGATTCGTTATCACTTCATCCGTGGCTATGTTGAAAGAGGAGCTGTGGAGCTACAATACATATCTACAAAGGAGCAGGTTGCAGACATACTCACCAAGGCCTTGGGCAGAGGCAAGTTTTTATTTTTCAGGGACAAGCTTGGAGTGGTGAGTAACACTTTCCTCTGTAAGAGTGAGTGTTAAATTTTTAATTAAATAAAGTACCTAGGCAAGTGTTTCTCATCCCTATGCGCCTAAGGGGTGAGAAAGTGCCTAATTTGGGCCCTAGTCATTTAATTTGTGAGATGCAAATTAAAAGGTGACTTTATGACTTTAGTGAGGGTGAATGAAGAGACATTAAATCTCAGCCACTCATCTAATCTAATCTCAGTCATTGGATTGGAAAACTCCTCACCTACCTCATGAGGTCGATTAGGGTTGAGGGGCGCACCCATTTTTGGGTTGTTCATGCATTTTTATTGAGAGAGAAAAAAGAAAAGAGAGAGGTCGAGCTTTGAGAAGAGAGACAACATTTGCAAGAGGAGAGGCATGCATCCCAAGGCAAACAACAAGCACAGATTATGAGGCAACAGACAACATTAAATATCAGTTTGTACAGTATGGATTTGAGGGGCCGTACAACATTTATTGTGCGCAGAAATCTAGGAGAATAGCAGCACGGATTTTGGGAAAGATTTGCATGCATTCCAAGGCTGTCGTACAGTACTTTTCAGGCACAGAAATCGAGGAAGGTGTTGGGCACAATTTTCTGGGTAAAGAAAATTCCTACAGTCCGTACGGACTTGCACAGAAAACGAAGGCCGTACTGCCATAAGTTTTGGGCATGATTTTCAAGGCATTTGCTTAGCTGGGTTTTTCCGTACAGTTGCAGCAGAGATTTGGCACACAAAACGAGGACAGTCCGTACAGCATTTAATGCTGTGACAGCCATACAGTGGTACAGATTTCTGGTTCAAAAATCGAGAAGCAAGCTACAGGAATGTCTAGATAAGTTTGTAAAATTTCTGAAGATGAATACGCTGTAAAAGAATTTCTCAGAAGCCCTAAATAATAAAAGACCCTCTCTCACAAGTTTTCCCCTCGTGGGTTTTTCCAGGGTTGATGTTAGACCGAAAATTTCTGTGTCATTAATTTTCTGAGTTTTATATGCTGCTGATATTTTATTTCTGCATTATAAATGAAGTTCAGAATCCTCATGTTTCAGTTCTGAAATTAATTTTCTGCTAAGTTTTATTTGCTGATATAAACTGGGTTTGAACTTTGGGCATTAAACATTGGCTGAAAAATCAGCGAGACTGAAACTGGGTTGGGGTCTGAAAATTTACAATGAGATTTATTGCTGATAGTGACCAATTAAGAATAGTGAATATGAATTGGAACTCTCTTTTCTGGATATATTTTTTTAAGTTGTGAATGGTGGTTTGTTGAGTTGTAGTCTAGAAGATGTGGTGTCACAGTGTTAATGAGCCAAGTTCAAACCTCGGCAGGAATAGAGGCCTATATTATAAGTTAATTAAGTTAATTTTAACAAATATGTTGTGAATTGTTTTGATTCTTAAATTTGAATTTTCTATGTTTCTTGTTCATCACTTTTTTATACAAAATATAAAATTATATATATATATTTTTATATATGTTGTTTTAACACATCCATATATTGGCTTTTCAAACGATTCCGTGGTTCCATTTCCATAGCCAGATCTAGATCCTGGTAACTTAGGTTTCAACTTATAGGCAAGGTTGTGCAAAGTTCAAAGTCAAACCCATCAATTGCATTATAATTGGGCCATTATGCAACAATAATATTACACTTTTCACATGTGAAATTAACACAGGAGGAAATATGCATTAAGAGATATGGAAAACTTATTTTATTTTATTAATGAGTGAAAGCCTCAGCGATGGAGTGAAGAGTCAAAATATCATAGTAAAGATCAGGTTTATATCTATGTTTTCAGCCAGACACATGAAAGAATGACTGGTGTGATGGCTTTAGAAATAATAAAGATTTGAACATGAATCTGAGAATTATGTACCTAACATATTCAGACTGGAGGGGAAAAACAAAAACGATAATTTTCTTTAAATGAAGGAAAAACAAAGTGGGTTTGCCATCTGATGCAGCTACCTGTCTCAAGTTTGAATGCATTGGAACTAATGCACACGGAAGATTAATAGGCAGAAATCTGTTGCAGAATTTTTTAGATTTGAAATCTAGTTTGCCCTCTGTACTGTATGCCCATTGTGGTACACAAGTTCATTTTTAACAGTCGTCCTTTTTTGTACTTTGTTCGTTCTCATCATAATTATCTGCAATAAGCTAGTTACATACAAGCTAACGCCACACTCTATGGACTTGATATAAATTTTTAGCCTCTCATGAAAGAGCTTGCTGAGATGGAGAAGATCAACTCTCAACTTTCAGCTGCTATTGAAGAAGTCACACGTGAGCATCGTGAAAAGGCAGAGGTAATTCCATTGGCATGTAATTTGTATGGATTATTTATAACAATGTTTTATTTTCAATTGGTAACTGATGTTTCAAATTATTTACTATAGATCCACCTGGTTTTCATTTCTGCAGATTGTAAAACATCATCCACATGAAGTGGGGCGAGAGAGACAAGTCTTTGTAGACTTCTTCTGTAATCCCGATCGCCTTAGAAGCCAAGTTAGAGAGTTGACTGCAAGAGTTAAAGCACTGCAGGCCTAGATGCATTGGGTATGCTATATTATGATTTACATTTTGTTTCACTTTAATATCAATTAGAGGAATTTTGTGTTTTTTCTAGCTTCACACCATGAACATTTCACTAATGATGTTATCCTAGTTTGTCACATATCTAATTATTTTGTTTGGTTCCAGGTGCAATAATTTGCCTATCATAAATGACTTCCTGTAATATATTTAGTTTTGTTGAACTAACACACCCAACAAAATTATAAAGATAAGTATGACTTTTATGTTTCCAATCAGGAAACTCCTTTCTTATATATAGAAGTTATGTTTCCATTCGTATTATCTCAATTTGGTCTTATATTGAGGAGGGGCAGTGCTTCCATTGTGCTCGAGCTTGATAAAGATTGCTCGTTGTAAATTAGATGGTGTACACTTATGTGATTTGAGGCAGTATTGGATATTTCTTCTGAGGATTTGTTTCAGTTTTAATTCTATCAAGAAGGGAATTCCTACTATTTGTTGGACAGGAATGTAGAGCGTTTTATAAGATAATTCATTATGTTGATGTAAATATGTAATATGTTTTAGATCCTCAAATGCAGAAATCCATAAAGCTTCCTACGTTTTGTCAAATAAATGTCATCATTGGTGGCTTTGTGAGCCAGTATATTTTTGTACTTGCTCAACTTTGTATTTTGCTCAATCTTGATATAGATTGCAGGTTGTAAATTAGATGGTTTTCTTTTGTGATTTGAGGCAGTATTGGATATTTCTTCGAAGGAATTGTTTCAATTTTAGTTCTATTGAGAAGGGCATTCCTACATTTTGTTGGACAGGAGTGTAGCATTATATAAAGATGACTCATTTCATCGATGTAAATATGTAATATGCTTTAGATCCTCGAATGCAGAAATCCATAAATCTTCCTATGCTTTGTCAAATAAATGTCATCACTGGTGCTTCAGATGTGTATGGAATAATATTATAATTTTTTTTGTTAAAAGGCAAGATGATCCTTACAAAGAGTGATGTACTTAGGGATGCAAGGAGATTGCCATTTCAATGCCAGATATATTCTCTACGTGCTAGCTTCATCTCATTAAACTTTATTCTAAGTCACCTGACACGTCCATATTAGGCCAGGTGTCCGTATCCGCGGTGTCATTGAGATGACACGATATGGTACGTACCGGACACGAATTCCACACGTGTCATAAGTGGGGGACACAAATTCAGACTATACCGGATACGATTTCCACACGTCATGTCGTAAAGGTGCTCGTGAGAGGTAATAAATTGGGTATTTTTGTTCTTTTATGGTTCCGTTTCTTTGTTAGTTTTTGCGTCTTCACCGCGGATAGCTCTCGGACCTCCTGGCAGCAAGCAACGACCCTCCTAAGGACCTACACCCAACGACCAACAAGCTTGAAGCAACCCGTGAACCTCTCTGGCAGTGGCAACAAGCTTGAAGCAACTCGGCAACTCAGTTGACAGCAACCTAGTTCATGAATCAAGTAAGTCCTCTGCTCGATTTTGGATGGGTGCCCAGTGCCCACTTTCTATGCTCATGAGTCACATCATATTTTACTATTTTGGGGTCTGTTTTAGAGGTGAAGTGTGGTGACTGTGGTTTGTTTTGTATGCTGTGTTTAGACTCTAAACACAGCATACAAAACAAACCACAGTCACCACACTTTACCTCTAAACTTCAACATACAAATTGGGGTGACTGTGACCACAGTCACCCCAATTTGTACGCTGAAGTTTAGAGGTAAATTGGGGTCTGTTTTCACAGCCCTATACTTCAGCAAAGGTATGTTGAGTTGGGTTATATGGGTGGTGGTAAAGTGGGTCTGTTTTGTTACAAAACAGACCCACTTTAC
>CBVK0102075031.1:0-16306 GCA_900067695.1 Picea abies | reverse complement strand
CCCTCATGTCCCAATTCCTACAAATTAGAGGGTCCCTCCTACTACTACTTATGAGATGCTTCCTCTTTCTTGGTTATCAGAACATCCATCCTATTGTTTATGGGATGGTCCCTCTTGCTCTTGGTTATCAAAACATCCCCCCTGCTTATGGGCTAAACCTATTCATGTTTATCCAAGAGTCCATCACCCTTTCCCACTAGTTCGATATAGCATTGATTAGAACAATATTTGAGTAGATCCGTTAGGAAGCTTTCATGCACAATCTTTGCATCAATTGTGTCCTCTTCTCTTTCCACTTAAATAAATGTATGGTCTATGCTTCCATTTAATGGACAAGACAACCAAGTTAAACTCTATTGTTTTTTTGGCATGAACTACTTCATCATTCTTACGTATCTCAACATTTATCAATTTATGGCTACACTAGATGTGTCCTCTCATGAGCTTCGATCATAGAGGCTCCAAACAAGTCTTGCTGAAAATTTTGTATCCATTTGCAATTTCACATTTGAATTTTTCCTTCAAGTGTAGGAAAGAAAGCCATGAAAGTAATCTTTTCATTCTAGCATCTACACTAAATACCCCCATTGTCACTTAATTTGCAGGAGTGAAATGGATTGTTGTTTCCCTAAACACCACCACCACTGCTTGGTTTTGGAAGAGTAGAATTGATTGTTCTTGTCCAAAATATCACCATCGTCACTTGGTTTTGCTAGAGTGAAATATAATGTGGTTGCCCTAAATATTAGCATTGTCACTTGGTTTTGTGACAATGCAATCTGTTCTTTTGATATAGAGTAAAAGGCAATTTTTCATTGTGATGTAGATAAAGAAGCAATGCACTTTGTTGTCTTCATGCAAATTAAAATACAATGTAATGTGGCATTATGATATAGATTAAAAAACAATGCAATCTATCATTGCAAGCCATTCTGAGATTAAAAAATTCAAAAAAGGTCATTAGAGGGTTGTGGGTCTTAGTATTTGGCATATCATAATAAGACAGTTTATGGGATGTTGTAGGTCAGTGCTAAGAACTTTTCTGGTTGTCTTTTATTTCGGGGGCATAACTCACTTCTAGGAACATTTTATTTTTTCATTTTTCATAGGCACCAATGTATTCTCCTACTATTATACAAAAATAATATATAAATGTGAAACATGACATGGCAAGTGACATTAAGGTACTCAGTTTTAGAATTAATGGTTTTATTCCATGTGGATCACTACCCTTGTCTATGTTAAAAACTCATGCATAGATATTAGAAACACTTATCCTTTCAAACTCGCAAATACAAGTTGTAACATAAATAGAGAAAGTAGTAGCCATAAAATCATAGTTACAAGAAAAAAAAAATTTATTATGTCTCCAAATTGCCACCCACTCCATTGTAGTGAGATTATTTAAAATTTTATCTTGTATGATTCAAAATATCACGTTAACTCATATTGCATATCACATTCACATATTTAAATTTACAATGTGTCGACAAAAATGTATTGGAAACAATCTAAGCATTCAACGAGTAAATGGAAAGTCACAAAAGGTTGTTTGTAGTGTGTCTTTACACATGGTGATGCTCTAATGTCTCATATTTTTGGTGAATGTTTGAATCTAGTGATTGCATATTTAGCCAATGTCTTGCCTTGAATATAAGTCAAATATTATAAAACTTCCATTCTAAAAAAACTCTCCATGTAATTAAGCCTCGGAGTATGCTTTCAGTCAACATTATAAATAATTTTATATCCATAAGAGGTCAAAAAGGAATGTCTAAAGCATTACCATATGGTAGATATTTGACAACCTTAATATTTTCACTAATTGTATACATATTCTCTAAAACCTCAACATCACCTTTCTTCTAACCAATGTGTATGGACCAATTTGGTTGCACTTAAATCCATCCTTTCTAACGTGTTATTAGAAGAAATGGAGTTTTTCATTAGTTGCAATGGGTAGTAGGTGGGAACTTAAATCTCATTCTAGTGGATCATGAGAAGAAAGGTGCGATCATTACCAATTGACAAAATTCTATTCTATTTGAGTTCATACCACAACTCAAACACCATCATCATATTGAATTAAGGAATGGATCATATACTTGGAACAACAAATGGAAAGGAAATGTCTTTGTCATGGAGCACCTTGACAGAATTGTCCTTGGTGAAACTAGGGCATTCTTAAATCTTACAACATTAAAAAAGAAAGGATATTCCTTTTACGCTTGAACAGTGATTTTATCACATTCACATGGAATCTAAAAGTCAGGAATGCTTAACTAATGATCTCTCAAAAAGAACAAAGATGATTATCATTTTAAGGTAACTTTAGAATCTTAAAAAACACCTAAAACATTGCAATCTCAAAACCTGATTCAGATGAAATCAGTTCAAAAGATAAGAAATTGTATGGAAACTAGTAAATGATTATGTCTTAAGGAAGGAAGTAGTATTTCAGATTTACTTCATAAATTTGCCTCGGAGATATTCCCACAATGGAATCACAAAATTTATAAGGTGGTAATTCTGTGATTAAAGGAAAATATTTTATTTGTAGGGAGACAATGCCAAACGGGAAGATACTTCATTTTTTCTCCTTGTCAATTGTGTGACAAAGAATTATATTTTCATTTTTTGTCTGTGTCAATTGTGTGATAAAGAATTATACTTTCATTTTTTCTCCTTGTCAATTGTGTGATAAAGAATTATAGTAATTTATGAGTGTCTAAACTCCCTACATTTTAGTTAAATTATTGACTAGGGAGTGTAAGCTTGTGAAGGATTGTGCATTATTTATGCAATCTTAAAGGTTTCCAATGTTGTTGAATTAATTGTTCGCGGTTAATTCTAAATATTATAAACTAAATGTTGTTAAATGCAGTGAATATAACTAGCTTATCTTAGCAAGGGTTCAATTGTTATGTAGCTCGAGGCATCCAATGCAATATTGCAAAAAAGGAATCTAAATGTTTAGGAAAATAAACTAAATTCCACTACAAATAAAGTTGATTCCTTCCACCAACCATATGGTTACGACGTATTGTGAAATAATCTTTAATAGAACTAGATGAACAATCTAACTATTAAAATTAATATACCATGATTCCTTAGCCATCCATGGACATGAACTGTCAAAACGAGGGATTGTAAAACACACCGCTACAAAAACTAAATGCAAATAAAAAATATATATAAAGAGGTGTGTTCACCAACATACCCTCTTCAAGTGGGTTGTGACTTAAAGGAAACTGATGAACCCCTGTAGTTGGATTTATGTTAACATGGGAAAGATAAACTATATTCGTCAACTTTCTTGCATTAGATCTTTATCATTTTGGCAGGTTGATAAGGAAACAAACTCTTGGACACACTATCCTCCATTAGTTGAATTGATGAGCTATCATAGAGGATTCACAGGTCCATCTTCCTTTTTTATCAGCAAAATATATGGGCTACCATAGAGGATTCATAGGTCCATCTTCCTCTTTGACCAATGAAATAGATGGGCTACTACAAATTGTAAGGTCCATCTTCCTCTTTGACCAATGAAATAGATGGGCTACTACAAATCGTAAGGTCCATCCGCCTCCCTAATTGGGCTATAAAACAACTTGAAAAAGTGTATTCATAGGCCCATTGTTATTAATAGTTCGGTTGAGGCAATGGTTCAAATCCACAAGCCCTATCTATGTTCCATGGATGCCACTTGTCATATAATATTTTAACTAATTTTATGAGTGTATCATGGGTTGCAAAATTGTAAGGATTATGTAGTTTATTCATCCATTTGATCAATAGCTTGAAAAATATGCATAGGTGCTAATGAAATGCATTCAATGCTAATGAAATAAGTAAATTATCATTCTACAACAAATGCTAGCAAGTAGAGATATCAAACATATCTCATTAGAAGACTTATTCCTAACACACATTTATTAGAATTCTTGAAAACTTAAACATTTAATGCAAAACCCCTAAAATACTAGCAAAAAAATCATTTGCAAGTAATTGATCAACAAATTGCTCATGGATATAAAACTTTATTAACACTAGATAAATTTTGAGGTTTAAAATGGGCCACCTAAGCACAATAATAAAATAAGAGTTATGAATTTTCAAAGGGAAAGAAAGAAAACTATTTTTTTTATGATATTTTCAACTTATCTCCTTGTCGGTTTACTCAAATTTCAAGTGTAGGCACTTCTTGGATGCAATATTAAATTCAACATCCAACAAGTACCCACTTTGCATGCTTTCAACAATTCCACAGTCACAGATAAATTGAAAATACATGAAAAAATGTGTTTTCATGTATTTATAATTTGGTTGTGAAATTAAATTTTGCACCCAACAAGTGCCTATATTTGAAATTCGAGTAAACATTTTTTCCCCATAAAAATGTAATTTTATTTATAAGAACAAAATAAGAATACATCAGATGCTTGAAACATTCCAAAAATCTTTTATAGTCTGTGATAAGTCTAGATATTTCATATTCTTCTCCACCACGCTCTGTATATTGTAGCCCAAAATTAATATAATTTTTTTCAACAACTCAAAAGAAATTTTCTTTTGTAAACTCAAACACAAGAATTATATAAAGTATTGTTCGCCTCTTATTTGTCTGTTGATATATCTTCACAAATTTATACATGAAAATGAAACTAGAAAATGGCTTTAGAGCGAAGGATCATGAGCATATTCAGAAAAAATCCCCTCCTGATGTTCTGTGACCAACCGGGTTCCATGATCCAACCTTGTTCCATATTTTGAAAGACCATATGCTATCTTGTTCTTGTCCTTGTAGATGTGTGAAAAAAATACGTGAGAAAATTGGTAGTAGTGACTATATATCATTATGTAGAGGGCTCTAATGTAAATTTCATCATTACAATTTCATTTCTTATCCATTGAATTACTAGCAAAAAGTCCCCAAAGATTTGAATGTGTGAGACTCAACCAATTTGAGAGACATTAACTCATGATAATTATTTGTTTCCCGAGCTTTGAATAAAATGTTGTGTTAGAGTTATAAACAAAATTCCTCCTACTCCACCCCTATGGGGGGTCTACTATGAAGCACTATAAAAGTATGTCCATAGAATGTTCTTACTAATTTCCTCTTCCATGGAGATATGAGTATTTTTTCTATCCTGAATTTTTTGGTATGCATTTAGAATGTTTAGTGCTTGGAAAACACATTTTAAAGGTAGTGTCTCTTTATTTTCAAAGAACTTCAAATTTTTGTCCAACTAAACTCCCTATGCAATGTTTAAGGGGAGGGATATGATATTCTGTTTATCCTTGTAATCACACCACATCCTAAAGGCTTCTTCAATGTTTCCACCTACTTGGACATTTTGATACCTTATCATCCTTTCCACTTCCTTCTAGATTTTTTTTGTAAATCTGTAAGTCATGATGATATGTGCATTTGCTTCTTTTGCTTGCTGGAATAGGTTGCACCAGTCAGGTGTTGAGGTCATTTCCTGCTTCCAAAAATTTCCCTCCCCTTTTCTAATTTCCTGATTTCGTTTCATCCTTTCTTTTCCCCCTTTTACACTTACCCATTTTTTCCCTCTTTGTTTTTCCCTCTTACTACCCCTTTCTAGTTCTAACACTTGGTCACATTTTAGACTGCAAGTTTCTGTGTTGGCGGACTTAATTTTTCTCACCTCCATCTACAACTTCACTCCACGAGTCCGACCGACCGCCGTGTTGTTCCATACTTAGCCGATTTTACAATCGCGGGTTCTCGGGTTGACAGGATCAAACTTTCATGTTCATGTGTTCTGTGGGGTTGACAGGATCAAACTTTCATGTTCATGTGTTCTGTGATAGACATATTGCACCACAGAGTTCCATGATCTACATTTCGATCCTCTGACTCCCATGAAACTGTCTAAGTGTCATTCTTCCTAACATGAACTCGTCCGACCGTCGCGTTGTCCCACACTTAGCCATTTTCACGCCTCTTACCATCACATGCTCTCGGGTTTGCGGGTTCCCGGGTTTACAAAAAATCTCAAGTCACATATTGCCCCCACCACCCTTGTGCCTTTCCCAATGGACATTTACTATGCTTTTAATGCTAATAACTTACCATATAGGTTCGAAGGGATATTTACTATGCTTTTAATGCTAATAACTTACCATATAGGTTCGAAGGGATGGCCATTAATTAGCTAAAGGCTTGAGGAGACCTCTTATTAAAGCGCATTAAACATGATTTACAGAGGATCACATTATCTCCCACCAACGTTCATTCGTAACATAATTTGGAGCAAGTAAACATCTTCGTTGACTTATGGAAGCAAGTCGGCAACAGTTCTATGGAGATACACTGAATATTTTTGGACGTGAAGATCAGAGTTTTCAGTGGTCCAGGGCATATTCCTATTATTCATCCTCTTCTACCCAGAAGGAAATAATCTGGACGTCTGGAATTGTGTGCTAGAAGTTTTTTATTGCAAGGAGTTGGTCGCCTGGTGCACTGAGAGAAACATTCCAAGCCAGCGGATCATCCAGTTGCGGGACCATCCCCTTGTCTCTCTGCCACCTCAGGTTTTCCGTAATATGTTGAGGCTCCTTGAGCCAATGCTCACCTTCAGAGGTGAAGATTGCAAGGAGTTATTAAGAAAGCATGAAAATAGACTCAACCTCTTACCTGAATTCCTGGAGAACCCAACGGTCGTCCCCAAGGATATCACAAGATCGCAGGTTGGCACATTCAAAAATCCCTTTCAGGAAATTGCATGGGTTTTTACGAGAATAATAGGATAGGAGACCACGGCCAACATCTCCTAGATGATTCTTTACATTCTTTATTTTACAGTCAAGGAACATGCCATCTTCGACTGGGGTAAGTTGATTTACATTGAAATCTCTTCCCAGTTGGTGCAATACAAGAAAGATAAGAAATTTTTTATGTCATCTTATTTGGTCTTTGTGATAGCACATTGTTGTCAATTCCTGAGATTATCTATCTGCAAGAAGGTAAACTATGAGTTCAACCCATTAACCTTATGGTATCAATCATTGTGGAGGCACAAGGCCTCCCAACACTTTTATGAAGTCTTTAATGATTTTGTCTCAGTTTTCAAAGAATTGTTGTTTGGAAAAAACGCTCCCCGGATGTCTGACCAAGCGAGTAAATTCTTGGATAGGAAGGGGACACTAGAAAAAATGGAAAATTATAACGTTATAAGGATTTTTGGATGCAAAGAAAATCCTTCATTCCTTCCATGTCACATATTTGACAGAATGTTTGTTGTTGAAAAGAGAAAAAAGCAATTCATACCTCTGCCTTGGAAAGTCGTGGATTTCATATTCAGGAATAAGAACAAGATTGACGAATTTGTGGGCCACTTCCACAACCTCAATTTGAAATATGCTGAAAAAGTAAAAGGGTTCGACCCTAATGGTATTTTTGTAGAACACCTTTTGGCTGTTAGTTTAAGCAATTCTTTCATTAACACTATCCTGAATGAAGATGGAGATAACGCCTCAGGCAGTCCTGCTTGTGACACCGACAACCTGGAGACAATACTCAACACCAATGAGTCGTACAAGTAGAGAGGAAAAGGTTCGGGTGAGAAAAGTGTTGAATCCCCAAGTGTCACGCCCAAGAGTACAACATCTCGGAGCAGCGCTCCAACAGCCTACCCAAGTAAGAAATTCACACACAATTCTTCAAGCGAAGGAGGAGATAAGAACCCTCCCTCCGGAAAAATTGAAAGTTCTCATAAACTTCCCATGAGGAAGAAACGAAAAAACATTATGCGAGAAGAAGAGAGGAGGATCTCCCTTCCCCGAATCGAATAAAGCAACTAAATGCATGCTGGAAAGAAAAGGTAAAAAACCTGAATTGTATCGTTCAAGCATGTAGCTAGGCCATAACTAGAAGAGAGGAATTATTCAAGAAGCTAATTGAGATAGATCTACCTGGTAGCACGCATGAGGTCCAATACCCAAAATTGATACTCAACTCATTGTTCTTAACCAAGCAATCATTTGATGAACAAGTTGACATCTTTAAAGGGTTTTCATCTGAAAAATTCTATGGAATTATTGAATATGGTGAATATGACGTGGAAAATTGGCTAGTTGATTATTCCATCAAAAATCAAGATATTGAAGAAGCATTGCAGAACATTTATATTGATCTAAGGGACTTGGAAGGTGAACTCTTCAATATAAAAATCTGGCATGAAATCAATGTGGCACCAATGAGAAGTTACATCGAGGAGTGGTTAAAAAAGGTTGTCGACAAGCTCACCAATGAAGGGAAAAGGAAGATTGAGATGGTTACTGTAACCACCAAGGAAAGCCATAAAAGGAAATCAATGAGAAAGTGAAAAAGGAGGATATACGATCATAGTAACTTTATACTGATCACATCTTTTTGTCTTTATCAAGCTCTTCATCTAGTTACTCCACCTCTTTAAATATAAACGTTTAACTGAAGACTGAAATTTTCATTTTTCTTCTTTCAACATATTTCTTTCTTCTACCACCCACTTTAATATTTCTAAAAAATTCATTCTTATAAATATTTTATTTATGTTTTGTAGGAGCCCCAAGCCGATTCATTGTGAAAAAAGCATTTTAATTTCAAATAATATGTATCGAACTATATGTTTTTTAGAATTTCCAAGAGAGCTATTTTGGGAACAATCTCAACTGTACTTTGTAACCCAGTTTTTTTTTAATATAAATTATTTGAGGTTGATCTATCATTATATCCTTTTGAGCAGCCCATGTATTACTCTGTCAAAGTTCTCTTATGCATAAAAATCATTTTCTTTTATTTATTTTTATGTCATCAGAAATCAATAGCGCTACTATGATGGATGTGAAGAATTCTATTTATTTGCTTTAAATGTATGAATGTGTGTGTGTTTCCATGTCCATTCTCAGTAACTCTCTTTTAAAAGAACAATAAAAATAAATTTTATTTTCTGTTATATTTATTCAATTTTCCTTTGATGGACTTCTTTAAAAGTCCCACATTTTATAAATCTCAAATAGAGGAGTACCACCTCTATACAAATGTAGGAGGATTTAGATTCTCATGAGGTTGTCCTTTCGGTCCTGACATATTCAAGCGTGAACATTTTTTGTGACCATACTGGGTACATGAACTGAAAGTGCAGAACCTGGCCCAACATTTTGAAAGAAATATATGACTTTACCCTAGGGTAAGAAACCCCATTTATAAATTTAACTGAATAATCAACGAAACATTTTGCACCAATTATATAATCTGGTAATATCAACAACCCATAGTTAAGAAGAGTTAGAAGGGTCCTGGAAGATCATAGTCCAAGAAGAAGAAAGAGAAATTCTCCGAAGACAAAGGATAGAAGAATGACAAGATCGAAGAAATCAAAGATTTTCTAGAGAAGCACAAGAACAAGGTTAAGATTGAAGTTGGACGAATACAAGGGACCCATCACCCGAAGCAAAAGTAAACAACTCTGTGTCCCTAGAAGTGAAATGTTTAATTCTTAAACCTCCTTAAAAATATAAGCAAGAGATGAACAAGCCCGAATCGAACATCATGAGGAGAGACAAGGAGGAAAAAGAGATGCTACAAGAAACCAAGGAATCCCCGGGTTCAAAAATAGAAGGAGGGTGAGAGATTCCCCTCTTAATCTCATGGGTGAACAAGACAAACTCTTAGTTCTCACTAAAGGAACATTGAAGGAGGTTTTTGGAGATGGGAAAATTGATGCAAAGAGGCATTCACATTTATTTCTTGACATTTGTGACTTCCACCGAGTTGAACATGATTATGTCATGGTGAGGTTATTTTTGAAAAATTTATCAGAAGGAGCTTATGAATGGTATACAACATTTCCCAATAGATCCATTCGCTCATTTGATGACCTCGAAGTTATGTTCCTGTCCCCCCCCCCCCAATTTCCTACCATACCCTCCTCATAGACTTCCCCCAGATTTGGTGAAGGAAGAACAAAAGGATATGAGATTTCAATCTCAGGTTCAATAAGACTTCTAGTAGAATCCCAGAAGACAAAATACCAATTGACCTGGTCATTCTCAGTTTCTATAAGAATGCAATTCCATCGAATGTGAAATATTCCATCAGAACATCCCAGATGGATACCCTGGAGGAAGCAATGACTAAGCCTACTAATATGGAGGAAATTATGATTGAAATAGGCATCGAATCTAATATTATATTAGGAAGAGTAAAAAGACAGATGGGGGATTTAATATTGATAATAAAGGAGATTCTATCTTGAGAATAAATGAAGCGTTTAATCCTCGAGCAACTCATAATCAAATGGTGGGAGGAGGATTTTTTAAGGGAACCATACCTTACGTAAATTTTGACCCTACGGAAACACAGGAAAGAAAGAAGAGAATTAAGATTATGCAAGTGAATGGAACCATCAAACAAATGCAGAACCAAATAACTAGGATGATAAGGGGATATTATTACATGCCAACCCCAAGAGTTCCAATTCCCTAGCAAAGGAGGAACCCTCCCCCCGAAAACATATTTAGATTCGATAATATTGAAGACCCACCAAGACTAAGGGTTCCTAGACAACCCAATCCAAATGTGTTTGTTTTGGATGATGTCTGTGATGAGAAATTGATCGAGAAAGAAGGTTATTACTTACCTGATGAATGCTACGAGACAATGTAGATGGATGAATGCGAGGTGTCCATGTACATATATGGAGAGGGAGACAATGATCCTAACTTGCAAGAAAACGTCGCCCAAACAAGAGGATTTGTAAATATAGCAAATAATAAAGGTGACTCTGACAAAAAAAAAGAAAACTAAAAATATAATGAAAAGTGTCAAATGAGAAGGTGACTATTGGAACCACAAAGCAACCAATAGTGACAAGCTCCACTGAAATGACATACAATATCATGGAAGAATTAAGTAATTTGAGGATAACCTTTTCTTTTACAGAATTGGTGAAGATTCCTCAGCAGACGAATAATATCTTGAAGTTGTTGGATGATCCATTGGAAAGAACGAATGTTCTTATTACCACTCCAAAAAAGAACAAGAGCCCATCGACTATTAAGATCAGAGGTAAAATTCCACCCTTCTACATCTCAATTGAAAACCATGATGTTGCATGCTAGTTGATTATTCGATTAAAAACCAAGATATTGAAGAAGCATTGTGCAACATCTCTATTGATCTAAGGGACTTGGAAGGTGAGCTCTTCAATATAAAAATCCGGCATGAAATCAATGTGGCGCCCATGAGGAGCTACATCGAGAAGTGGTTCAAAAGGGTTGTCGACAAGCTTACCAATGAAGGGCAAAGGACGGTTGAGATAGTTCCCATAACCGCCGAGGAAATCCATAAAAGGACATCAGCAACAAGCAAATGACAAATCATGATATACCATCATAGTAAGTTCATATTAATCAAATCTTTCTGTCTTTATCAAGCTCTTCATCCAATTACTCCACCTCTTTAAATAGAAAGGTTTAACCGAAGACCGATATTTTCATTTTTATTCTTACTAGGTCTCGCTATCTTCCGCTGCCCACTTTCTTTTTTCTAAGAACTTCATTCTTATACATATTTTCTTTATGGTCCCGGGAGCCCCAATCCCAGTCATTATGAAAAACACATTTTAATTTCAAAGAATATGTATTGAACTATATATTTTTTAAAAATTCCAAGAGAACTATTTTGGGAACAATCTCGACAATACTTTGTAACCCATTCTTTCTTAATATAAAGTATTTGAGGTTGATCTATCGTTATCTTCATTTGAGCTACCCATGTATCACTCTTTCAAAGTTCTCTTATGCATGCAGATTATTTTCTTTTAATTTTTATGTGATAAAAAATCTTTAGCCCTAGTATGATGGATGTGAGGAATTTTTTTTATTTGCTTTAAATGTATGAATGTGTGTGTTTCATAGTCCATTCTCGGGAATTCTCTTTTTAAAAAGAAAATAAAAATATTTTTCATTTTATGTTATATCTATTTCATTTCTTGACGGACTTCTCACAAAAGTCCCATGGTTTATAAATCTCGGATAGAGGAGTACCACCTCTATAGAAACACAGGAGGATTCGCATCCTCGTGAGGTTTCCGTTTTGGTCTTGACAGATTCAAGCGTCAACACCAGGTCCAACAAAAGTTCTTTTTTGTATAATATCCCAAGTATGTTCCCTATTATTTAATAACAACCACATGAATATTTTGGGTTTTGAAAGGCTCTTTAGTTTCCATATGACTTTCCACATGTAAATCCTCCCTTCCCTCATCATTAAGATATTTATATCCTAATTTTGGTAAATATACCCCTGATGGATTTAGAGACCAGACCAATTCATCATCCTCCTCTTTGATTTTGAGATTGTTATCTTTTAAAATTTATGTCTACCTCTTCCATTCCCTCCAAGAGGTACACAAATGGTGCCAAATGGTTCTCCTGGGCCAATTCACAACTTGTCTTAACATATAATATCCTTTGCTCCGAAGCTCAAGAATCAACTAATGAGATAGCTTGTGTCTACCTTTACTACCAACCTGTGGAACCAATCCTATTTGTACTCTATCATTTTTACCCACTTGCCAAAGCAACCAATTTCCAATCAAATGAAAAAATGAGATGATTGTTTTCCACATAATTAAAGCATGGTGAACTCATTTTATATGATTCATAATCCATTCCTCCATGGATTCCATAATGATATATTCGGCTTTAACAATCTACATTCACAACCTATTTCCTTGGATTAACCTCCAAACATTTCTCGTTGTAAGGGTTTTTGAAAGGAAAAATGGGTTCTTTAGACCCCAACTGCCTTTTTTCTTTTGGTAGTGCTAGCTTCTCCCATGAAGCCAAAGAAAAACCTTTTTTATATTGTTTCTAAAACCTTAGGAATCTTTAACATAACTTCCTTATAACTTTTATAACTCCTTTAGGAATCCATGCAAGCAATGTCCAGTATATTTAAATTGCTTCCAAGACAACTTTGATCATAACCAAATGTAACCCTTGGGAAATCAACCTTCTAAACCATGTATTAAGATTAATTTCCACCTTGGCCATCAACCATTTCCAATCATTTTTTTTATACACATTTGGCTTCAACTAAAAACCTAAGTATTTCATACCAACATCTAAGTCTACCAATTGGTAGGAAAACATTTGTGTAATGAAAATATTCTCCTACTCAGAAATACCCCATAGAGAGATTGTTGATTTTTGTAGTCTTATTTTCATACTTGTTGCTTTACATAATAAATCCATGATATCTCTAAACTTCTCAATATCCCATCTATATCCCTCATAGAAAATGAGTATGTCATCAAAGAGTAAGTGAGTAACATTGCATGAAGGATAGGACTCCTTTGAAACTACCATTTTCAGAAGCCTCCTTTAACAACTTGCTCAAACCTTTAGAACTTAAAATAAAATGGATAGGGGATAAGGGACACCCCTATATAAGGAATATTATTGGCCTGAATAAAGGAGAAGTAATGTAGAAGTAATGTAAGAATCCAGATGTGTGAGGATGAGTCTAAGATATAACTCTCTTACCTTGTCATATGTTTTGGATAGATCCACTTTGACCATCATCGATCTTTGATTCTTGAATTTTATTTAATGGAGTCCTTCTTGAGTGATGCCTACTACCTCATGAATTTTTCTTCCCTCTAAAATTCCAAACTGTTTATCTAAAATTTTCCCTAATAGGATCCAAGGATCCCTTTTAGTATTCTTGTTATTACCTTGGAGATGATTTTGTATATACAATTGCATAATGAAATTGACCTTATTTTCCAAAGGATATCGAGTTATCATCCTTGGGAATCAGAGAAAGAAAAGTTGTGTTGAAATATCTAACCATTTTTCTATAGTTATCATGACCTCTACTACCCTCCTTAAATCTTCTCCAATAAAATCAAAGCATCCTAGAAAAAATTCCATGGGGAGGATTTAAAGCCCTGTATTTTTGTCCTTCTGGAAATTTTGAAGATTACAAAACAACTATTCTTTCCAAACCTCCTCCATTTGAAGTAAAAGCAACACCAAAGCTAGAATTAAAACAACTTAATGCTCTATAATCACTTGCCTTATGGTTTAACACCCATGGATCTTCCAAATCTAACCTTTCAAAAATATCCACAAGTTCATTGTGTTAGAATTTAAGGCATTTGGGAGATATTCCACCTAGACCAATTACCCCCTTCTTTGATATGACACCTTCCACTATACGGTGTTCTAATAGAGCTTGTTGCATTTCACCAATGATGGAAATAGTCTCTACTTCCAACAGTGTTGACCCCAATTGTGGATACCTATGTGGATCCAATGTGTCAATAGGAGAGTGGATTGTTGGACTAGACCATATTTTTTGGCCCTCTAGTGGATCCTCTTAGCAGTCTAACACTTCTTCCACTAGGATCAGCATATATGCAACAAGCTCCCTTACCTCAAAAAATAGTTTTTTTCTTTCCCTCCAAAATTGTTTACCCTTATGGTTGACATCATCATATTG
Organism: Picea abies; assembly: GCA_900067695.1. Taxonomy (NCBI): domain Eukaryota; kingdom Viridiplantae; phylum Streptophyta; class Pinopsida; order Pinales; family Pinaceae; genus Picea; species Picea abies. Next base: position 1,779 of record CBVK0102075031.1, on the reverse strand, counting down.
AATCCTATTGATTCTTTTAAAGTTGATGTGAGTAGCACATTTTTTTGTTATAAGGCCCATTTCTTACCTCAAAATTTTTCTAATGTTAATTAATTAGGTCTATCCTAAGCGATTATGGGATGGAGTGTTATCCTTGTTGAACTTATGCTTATACAGAGGGGGAGGCTGAATCGGTATAAGACACTTTTTACTTTAAATAAACATTCATAAATCATTCAGTAACTTTAAAATAGTAAATGCATGTACACTCAAATCACAATACATAGAGTTTAATTTGGAAACACTTGTGGGAGAAAACCATAAACACTTATCTTTATAAATGTTTGTAGGCACCAACCTACTGTTACAAATATTGTAGGCGCCAACCTACTAGAGACACCAATCTCTTCAACTCAGCACCAAATTAGCAAAATATTATGTAGACACCAACCTACTAAAGACACCAATCTCCTTAGTTGAGCACCATCTCAGTAAGACCCGTATATGTACCAATATAAGATCTTCATACACATTTTACTTTTGACTTCACCTGCATGCTTCATACCTCATGTATTTCACATCATCATCATACCCTTAACTTTCATGCTTCAGTGCCTCTCTTTGTTTCATATCCCAGACATAGCTTCAAACCCTAGTTATATTTATCCTTCATGCCCTAACGAACCTAATAGCATCATTCTCATAATATAATTCTAGACTACAACATCACAACCTCAAAATAGCTCACTTTGTAGTATCATGGACCTTAGTCCTTCATAATGCACCCTTAAAACTCCAAGAAAACTCCTCTTGCACCTTTGGACCCCAAGGATATTCCCCAACTCCTCTTTCACACCTTAGATATCTTCTACGCATGTGCACTTGCTCTTCTTGCTTGGATTCTCTTCAAATGCACACATCTTTCATTTATTTATAGCATTTATACATTCACTTATGGGGCTGACTTGTAAAATTGGTTGGGTTGACGTGTACTTTCTAGGTGGGTCGACCTGACATAATATTTCATATCTCCTCATTCCTATGGAGTAAGAGGGAGTGTCATATATCGTTGGAAAGGTTTCAGAATAAAATTTCGAATCATATATCTTATGCTCCCATTTGAGTAAGGTTCTCAAAGTAAAAAGGCCTTCAAATATAGGGTATCCAAACTGAGCATAAAAAATCCAAAAACAATATTTCCAACAATATCCATCTTACAATATTTATCTTGGACATCTTTTGTCTCCCCTTGTCTTTGAAATCAATGAAAACAATATTTCCAACAATATCCCCTTTTGTCATTGATGGAAAACCTTATCCAATTCTATAATACTCCCCCTTTTTGCAACTTCTCCACCTTTGACATCAATGGAAAAGGGTTGCTCCCCCCGAGCTTGTGCTTCCCTTTACTGATGAGATGATAGGGATATCACTCCCAACTTCTGTCTGAGATATTCAAATGTGTCTCTGGGAAGGGGTTTACCAAAAATATGTGCAATGTGTTCTTTGGTGGCAATGTATTCCATCTTGACACTTTGATTGGCTACTAGTTCTCTTAAGAAGTGGTACTTGATGAGAATATGCTTCGTCTTTCAGTGCATAACAAGATTCTTTGAAATGTTTATTGTACTTGTGTTGTCACAGATGATTGAAATTCGTTGATCATATTCTACCTTGATATCCTTCAGTTCCTACTTCATCCAGGGAACTTGTGTGCAACATGTTGTTGCTAAAATATATTCGGCTTCTATTGTGGATAGAGAGATTGAAGTTTGCTTCTTTCTCAACCATGATACTAGA
>CBVK0102075025.1:0-11519 GCA_900067695.1 Picea abies | reverse complement strand
AGAACCTCATTGTCTCTCTTATATGAGCTTGCCTTTGGTGGAGGATTGAAATGGTGGGGGCCCAACTAGAAGGGACTTAGTTTCTCGGTTATGAACTGTGCATACACATAAGTTTATAATTCATTCACTTATGTTGATTACATTTTAATGGAAATACTCTTTTCTTGTATAATTAATATATTGCAAATATTTGAATTGTTATTCCATGGGTGTATTTTTTATGAATATTGATGGATTATGAAATTGAATGTGCTAAAATTATATATTATCACCATATTCTTGCATTTCTTGGTTGTTGAGGACAAGTTACAAGTGCATTTCTTTGAGTCAAGTGCTCAACAATGGACTTCATTGAACGTCTGGAAGAGGTAGGCCTTTTATCTTGTCTTGCTAGCATATTTGTTTATATAGCATACCTACGATTATAGTTTATTTCTTCAGTCATTTCCATCTGTTGTGGTTTACCCCTAGCCATAGAGAGATTTTCCTCGTAACAGAATTGACGACCATACTTGGGATATAATCTTCTTTTTCTAGGTTTGGAGTGTTTTTGTCCTTAGATTTCTCTTGATTATATCGATTTTCTTGTCGTATGACTACTTGACAGCCTCTGTTCATTCTGAGTTTGATTTTCTTAGCCTTCTCCTTAGCCTGGCTGTGTTTTGACACATCTACGTGGGTTTTTTCTTGACAATCATGTACATACATGTGTTGTCCTTCTGCAAGAAGGGTATATATGCAGTTTTCCTTGAACAATCATGTATATCACCCTTTGTTGCGTGGTTGCTGGGTTTGATGGTTGTTGGGTAGGTTTTGATGATTTCTGAGTCTTCTTGTGTCTCTGTTATGACTGTTAAGTGTCTATGGAATGACAAGAAACCTTTCTTTGGTTGAATTTTTGGGCAGTGCCTTTCTCATCATCATTTTCATTTGATTGTACTTGCATCTTGGGATGGGTGTTTGCTCCTTGATATCCTACTTGGTTTGTCTCTATTTACATAGAATAGAGTTTTATATCAATTTGTTGTTCAGTCCTTGCATTTTCATTCTTTTATAATGAAAATACAAAAATATTAGGCATTTTACATTATTGGCATTTGATCTTTTGAGTCTTTATTATCATTGATCTTAGTACATGTAAAGAAAGATTGCATCTTGTTTGGAATTGAAAAACTAAATTGAGAATTGCATTTTGAAAAACATATCATTTATTTTGGAATTGAAGTTAGGACTTTGCATTGTATTCATATTCATTTATTTTACTTGCCGAGTCATAACATCATTAGTTTCACGACTGCACCTTTTTGAGTAAGCAAGGCCAACAAAAGTAATGCTATAATTTAAAATTGATTAGTAACGATTTTATTTTTCTAGGGTGCACAAACTAGATTAGGATTTATAGCCTTGGAATAGGATTTCATGAGTAAACTTCTCCAAGGCTATTAAATCAACATATGTGTCTGAAAATTGATTAGTAACGATTTTATCTTTCTAGGGTGCACAAACTAGCTTAGGATTTAGATCCTTGGAATAGGATTTTGTGCGTAAACTTCTCCAAGGCTATTAAATCAACATATGTGTCTGACTAAGGGAGTGGAGAAATCCATTGTATAATCAGTAATATCAGGAGGCTCCACTTACACCGGAGTTAAGCACAAGGTCATGTGAGGTTGGTTGAATGGATATTCCCTCGATACCTTCTTAGTGTCATGTATATTTCTAGGGATCTATTCATATATGGGGATCTTGCTAGTAACTTTACCTCTATGAGAGGCTGTGATTTTAAGGTTTTGGTCTTTGTTACCCTTCCCATACGGTGGACCTAACTTATGACTATTCTCCTATGCATCGGTTATATCATGGTTTCTTAGTTTCTTTACATAGGTACCACATAGGTTACTTGCAGGGGTTATTCTACAGGTACCATGGGTCAGATAAGGGTTGGACAACACACAACCTTTATGGAGGATTACCTCTTCGGGGGGATATGACCTCCATGGGCATTGTTTCCCTAGATTGTTGACTATGTAACCCTGTAACCTCCTGTATGCAAAGAAAACAACAAGTGGGAGAATGTTGGGTATGTGTTATATTCTTTGCGCGAGTAGTAGTGTCTGTGTTGCACCATGCGTGCAAGGGGGTTTGAGGGAGGGTGTAGGGGGATAAATCCCCCCGTGCAAGGGTTCATGGGCAACACCCCCGAGAAATTTTTTTTCCTCGACAAATGTGTCGCATTTATTCCTTGTTTTTCATTTTGCCTCAATTTTAGTGTCCATTGTTGGGTAGTTTTTCAACACATGGTTTTTTGTCAATGGTTTTCTATTTCCAGATAAGGAATTAGGGTTGTTGACTAATCCAGGTCATTGGGTTATGGTTTTGGATGTCATTGGCTCCTATATGTATATTTTATTGTAAACAATGTATCACTATGAATGAATATTGAATATGTCAGTTTTCCCAGTTTGGGTTTCCAGGGGAAAAATATTTGTGTGATGTTTGTATTTGTCATTGTATATTTTATGTTCTTTTACTGAAACTTTGTTTGCAGTAAATATTGTACAAGGTTTAAATCTATAGTTGAAGGGATATCCCCATGATACCTTCTTAGCATCAAATATATTTCTGGGGATCTATTTGTATATGAGGATCTTTCTAGTACCCTTACCTCTGTTAGAGGCGGTGCTTTCAAGGTTTCATGCTTTGCTACACTTCCCATATGGTGGACCTAACTTACGACTATTCTCATGTGCATCAGTTATACCATGGTTTCTTAGTTTCTTGACTTAGGTACCACATAGGTTACTTGCACGGGTTATTCTGTAGGTACCCTGGGTTAGATAAGGGTCGGACAACACACAACCTTTATGGAGGATTACCTCTTCGGGGGGATATGACCGACTGGTTGTTAAGCCCACGAGGGCCCTTATAACTGATTCTAATACCTTCGATATTTAACAAAGGAGTCTCAGGCCCTTATTGGGCAAGGCATACCAACTTTAGAGAGGGAGGCCCATTTTAACCACTTTATCATGTTTGTGTGCATATTGACCATTTGATTATTTTTGGTGTGATCTTTGGTTATTAGTTGAGCTTAGGATTTTATATCGTTCCTTGAGTTGTCATTATCATGGATAGTAGAGTTCCTTTGACTCCCTCATTTATCGTTACCTCCCCCATGACATTAACTCATTTCATGGGGATGAATCGGTCTTCTTTTAATAATTATATGTCGAATTACGACACTCAGTCAATTTCTTGGGTCTCTAATCGTTATCCTATTGGTATGCCAAGCATGCATTCACCCTTTCCATCCTCTCCCTTTTCTTCTTATATGAATCCTAGTTTTGGATCTGAGGGCATGATGGCTCTGCTATCTAAATCTTCATTTGATAGGAGTCATGTCCCTAAACCAACTCTCACTATGGGGGGTTGGAATCTCCCCTCTTATGGATCCAATCCTAGCTACGCTTTTTTAGGAGCCAATGCTAAAATGGGTGGTTATTATACTTATTACACCCCATTTGTGTATCATTCATCTGCCATGCCAGTTCCTATGAACACTCTTCCCATGGTGGGTCTCCATATGTCCTCTGGTATTTCATACAAAGGGAATCAATATTATGGTATAATCTACCCTCTCCATGGAACCCCTTTACATGGGCGAAACATATATCCTCACTTGACTAATCCTTATCATGCTTTTGTCTCTTCACAAACATCTACTTCAATGATGATGCATGTACAAACCTCTATGGATCAATTAGGCAGAGGATACTACCTTTCCGAACAAGGATAGGGTGTAAACCATGACCCTTCTTGTCCTGCAATGTCTCAAAACCAATCTTTCCCGGGACCTTGGTCTCAAATTCCACTACTCACCTCCACCACCAGTCCAGTCACTACAAGTCATACTAGAATCCCATCACCAAAATATGCTAGTCATGTTGGGGATCGGTCGACAACCTTTGTATGCCATGTTGAATACCAACAACCAGCCACTGCAAGTCATGCTGAGGGCACCACTCTAGTCGCCATGAGTCATACTGAAATCACATCTCCAACCTCTGCTAGTCACGATGAGAGCATGTTGCCAACCATTGTGAATGACACTGGGGGAATTCATATGATTGAGAAAATTATATGTGTAAAACATAATCCCAAGTTCCTTTGTAGGATTTGTGAAGGAGATCACCTTACTCATTTGTGCCCTTCTACTGCTAGGATACTAGAAGTGTGTTCCTCACCTAGGGGCCCTTCGGGTTCTGAGTCATCTTTGGTTACCCAACACTTTGTTTCTCCTTTGATTGACACGACAGTCATTTTGATGCAGTCATAACCTGAACCCACTCCTATTTTTGAGGGTGGTGTGTCTCCTAGCCGTGTTGTCTCACATCCTATTCAACCAATGGTTGAAGAAGTGGTCGTACCGATGCAGTCCCCATTCAATCCAACTCTTCTTTTGGAGGGTGATGCATCCTTCAACAATGTCATTATCATTTCTAGTACTGCATATTCTAAATAAGAGAGAGTCTTACTCTTCCCGAGTACTCTCCCTCCAAATATTGGAGAAATTCCATTTGACTAGGATGGTCTTGTGGGGTATCCAATTCCTCCTCCTATACCTTTTCAAGTAAGAGATGTTATATGTTGTGGAAAAGGTAACCTCCGCTAGTACTTTATCCTCCTTGACATGGATAGATTTGGGTTTTCCCAAGCTTGTGTCAACCATTTGTAAGCTGCTGACCTTTCATAGATCCTGCATAGGAGCCTTGGCCTCTCCCATGACATGCTACCTAGAAACCCCCCAAAAAGTCTAATTTAATCTCTTTTTTGACTCGTCTAAAAAGAGAAAATATTGCAGAGTCAATTTGTCTCTTTCCCACTCATTAATTGGATTTGAAATGTCATGAGTTTGACTTAAGCTCTTTTCCAACTCATTTTCAAAAAGAGAAAATATTTCCGAGTGAACTTGTCTCTTTCACACTCGTAAATTGGATTTGAAATGATGTTTATTTGGTTCAAGTTTATCCCTTTTCCAAACCAAGTAGACTAAGGTTACGAAAAATGACATTTTTTTTGGCGTTAAGTTGTAATTGCATCCCATTCCCTTTATTGCAATATTGAGTCTATTGTCGGTTCTTTCTTTTGCTTTATAAGACTTTCACCTCAGTAGTTTTCAACCTCAACCAAGAAGAGCCTTGCTTATATCCTTTGTATCTTGACACCCTATACCCAGGAGGAAACATTCCCCCAAGTGCCCATCTCCCGCATGCACCTCCTTGCATTGAGCATAGGTATGTTCCACTGCTGAAACTAATTTTTCTTACTTGTGACACTCATTTCCTCCTCAGTATCATAACATTCATTTGACTATGAAAAAACAAAAAAAGACAGACATGAAGGGAATATTATCTTATATTGGCAGCAATCATGTTGCCTTGGAATAGAGAACAAAAATTTTGAGTCCACTTGTCATCAAAATTTTGGGTTTAGCATGACCCTAGGAATTTGAGCTCGTTACAAAGAGTTTACTCCCTCGAATGGTTACTCTTCTAGTCCCCATGGAGATTTTAATTGATGCCTCCTTCATCTCAAAGTTTCATCATTGAGTCTATGCTGCCATATTCTTCCATATGTCTCATGCTCTTGTTCAAAGGATGTCTATTAACCCGTGTCAGCCACTCCTCAAAAATCTTGACTTTTCATGTTGGCCATACCCTTAGTGTGTCTCATAATCACATGAAGTTGTAGTCCTATTACACACCCTGGTCCTACTTTCCTCATTGGTAGGTAACCTTGAACCCAACAGGTTTGATTTCATCATTGGTTGTTGAGTGGGTGGTTTCCCTTGTTTTCAATGACAAGACATCTATTCACACATTGGGATTTGTGTAGTGTCTTGGATTCCATTAGCCCCATTAGTGGTTTCCTCTCCTTTGTAAAAAAATTTCCTTATTGGTTTTTATTCAGAGGGTCTTTTTCGTGTACTACTTGCATCTAACACATGTGAAATATGCACAAGGTCATTGGTTCATGAAAATGTTCTTTGTTCAATTTCCTCCAAATCATCAAGCTCCTGCTTTATACCTCATGTTGAATAATGAGAGATTCCTTAATTCTCTCCTTTCAATAGGTCTCCTTCCATCGAATTCAACTCATTTTTATGGAGACAAGACCTACAGTCCTATGAATACCTAGAGGCTTGCAATCATTAGTTGGATGTTATCTCACCATTGATAGTTGGGAATACATCAATGTCTCCTGATCGATGGATTCTTCAAGTGTTGGACCCCGACTCCTTTATTCACACTTGTAAGAATGTACTCGGTGCCTTGATACCTAATTTCATCATTGGTAGGCTGTCTCGCATTTGTTAACGTTATACCCCAATGATCGGTAATCAAATGAAGTGTCATTGTGTTCGACCTCAAATCCTTTATTCACACATTGTAGAATTGCACCTTTAGCGGATTGTGTAGAAGACTTGAAGACATCAACTTATAGTCACAAATTTCCTGAGTTATTTCTACCTTTCATTGAACTAGTACCTATTTGACTTTAGTGATCATGGGAAATAAAATTGTACTCCATTGTATATAAATATCTTCAGATTGATTTTGATACTGGTTTTACTAGGCCTTTTCCGTGACTATGAAATACTTTGGCATGTAGCCACCTTTGTATTGCCTATTCATGGCCATGGACAACTCTTTGGTATGTTTTCACATGGATCTACAGTGTAATTCAAATTGGGATCCATGTGTCCAAAGTCAGTATAGATTGTAATGAGAAACTAGTTCTTCCATCTGGGTCCCCATTACTCCATTTCTAGGTCTTATATTGTATTTCTTCCATCGCAGATACTCTTCTAACCTCACACATTAGGGGGCATCTATTATAGCAAGATTTTCCTCACCCTATGCAAACTTGAACAAAAGGCCTTTTTCCATTTCCCTATGTAGAATTGAAGTCCCTTTTTGAAAATCCTAGAGATAAAAACACTGTTTTCTACATATACGTGACCTACCTATAGTACAACATGCATATACACATTTTTCACCACCACAACCTGCGTACATCGAGATTTGTGCCCAAAATTAAAAATGGTGTCAGGTTTCCATGTAATGTCACGATATCTATGATCCTTTTCCTTCGATATACTAGAAACATTTCGACTCAACCCTTCAGTTCCACTTGAAGGCTACAAATGGGCCAAATCCAAGCTATTGCAGGTGTATTTCTTTGAGTCAAGTGCTCAATGGTGGACTTCATTGAATGTCTGGATGAGGTAGGCCTTTTATATTGTCTTTCTAGAATATTTGTTTATATAGCATACCTGAGATTAGAGTTGATTTTTGCAGTCATTTTCATCTGTTGTGTTTTACCCCTAGCCATAGAGATATTTTCCTCATAACAAACATGACCCATGTTCTTCTTGGTTGATATTTTCCTCATGTATCCCCTAGCTCTTCGAAATTGTTGTCTCATTCCTCCTCTTCATCTAATGGATCTTGCCTATCTGCTGGGCTCGTTCTCTCCTCCTCTGGGTTCTGACTTTGGTCATGGGTGCCCTTTTTAATTTCCTTGTACCATTTTGTCAGTTTTGGGCCCACTTCCTTTGTTGTCACCTTGTAGCTCATTTGCGTCCATTGTTGTGTTGTTTCCTTCGTAGCTTGTAGATACATGTGGTGCATGTTGACTCTAAATTGCGCGAGGCCTTCGTATGCTTCTACTGTTTCTGGTAGAATGCACTGTGTGTGTGTGTCACTATCCTCATGATATAGTCTAAGTATGTAAAGAATAAAATGTTTGTCTCGATTTGTCTCCTCTTCAGTGTTGTGTTCCATAACTTGTATACCTGTGAGCTAAGGTGTCACTTCCTGTTCTGCACATGGACTGGTAATACATTGGTTCTCGCCATTCGACTAGTGTGACAAATATTAATAGCCACACATAATGGAACTTGGTGCCATTTTCTCAGGGCTTTGTGCAGTATTTTAAAAACTGGTTCCTGGGAAAACTAGCCCAGTTCACATGGATCCATTCTACGCATTTCTCCGAAGTGGTAATTACTACGGCTGGTACTTCGTCTCTGCAACAATTGCACAATATCTTGCATTCCAGTACCTATGTTGCAAACCATACCTTTTTATTTGTGATGTGTTGAGTGTCCAGTCCCCTCTTTCCCTGTACTGTGCCAAATTTTTCTTTCATTAGCTCTGACAATGCTCGTTCTCTGGCCTCAGTGAATAACGCACCTGGATCTTCACCTGTTTGGGGTAGTCCTGTAATTTTCATAATCAGTGCGATGGTAATATCTACTACATTGTTGAGCCAAAGTTTGTTGTCATGAATACAACTAAGCATCATTTTCACACATGCATTGATTTATGTACTTCACCCGAAATGTGGGATGTCTAGCACATTTAGTATTCCTTCCCTATCGAGCCCCAATGTCTATTACCATGGCTCAAGTACAATTTCTCCTATTTCTTAGACTGTTGTGGCGTATAGGTACTGGTCCCTTTCCTATTATGGGAACTTCTGTGCATATGTAATGTCGTGATCCATATAATTTAGGTTAGCTATTTTCCCAGTAACTCTTCACCCCTACTCATTCCATCCAATATTGGTGCCTTCGGTAGTGAATACTTCACATTGGATTGAAGTTGAACCTATGGTGAATTTCTCATATGTGGTGGTAATTAATCTAGAAAAAAGTTTTCCTATGGTGCTGGAGTCGAGACTCTGACCACTTCTTCGACCTCTGGTATTTCCATTGGATTCTTTGATTATTTCCTTGCTGCTACCAATGACCCTCCCAGTTTCGGTGGTGTCAATCCTTATCTGTGAATGGTTCTGGGATTTGTATGGTTCCTCCTCATGGTCACCTATCATTCGGATCTGGTTATATTATCTTTGGTCACCTAGTCATTCCTTGTCCCTTCTCTATCTACTCTTTCTTGCATGCAACAATAATGTGCCTTCTTTGACTTAATGTGGTTCTTATACTTTCGTGCCAACTGGGCCCATCTCATATGACCTTAATTTATATGCCCAGTCCACCATTAGTATTCCATACGGTTGTATTAATGTCGTTTCTCTTACCAAATCTATCCTAAAATCTTGGCCCATCCTGCTAATCTGTCTTGAGTTTTGGTGGTTGTTTCCATTTATGGCCCAACTGTGGCTTTATGACTTGTCATTACTACTAACCGTCGATATGTTTGTTTTATATTTTTAATGGTCTTATATGAACTGGACTGTGCGAGATACTATTCCATCACTCTTCGTCCTAGATAATCTTAGTAACCAATCCACCAAGCCCCTCTTTGAATCAGACAAATCTCCTCTTTGGCATCCTCCGGGTGCCCCTACACCATGATTCCTTGTTAATTGTCACCTTGAGCCTTCCCTTGGTCGTGTGTAACTTCCTGACCTCCTTATCGACCTTTTTGGTCATTTTATTAAAAGTACAACCTCAGAGTCTCTTGCGATGATTGATTTTATACACTCCCGTGCTTGTTTCTTGCACTAGGTTTACTTTCTTTATACCTTACTACTGGGCCTTCCTTTTGCCTTTCTCTCTGCTCCCATTCATCTATGGTTATCCTGTAATGTGTATGAAGATCTTGGCTTCTTTCTGTCCATTTCCTCCAGTGTTGTCATCCCATTCATTGAGATTTTGTTCTTCACAATTACACCATGTATGAACTTTCACTTGGTAATTATGCTTGTTTGGTGCATGACTTCATAACTGTTCATAATGCAATAACTCTCTGCAACACTTTTTTGTTACCACCTTCTCTCTGAGTGGGTGATCAAGGATAATTATCATATCTAAATGACTATTGTCCCCTCTAGTGTAGCTTATAGTTGTAGTTGTGGCCTTCACATGCTAGTCTACAATATTATCGTGTTGCACTCCTCGTACATGTTGTTATATTGGAGGATCATTTGACATGCTTTGGTGTGATTCTGATAGGTGTGTAAATATTTTTGCGCACCTTTACTGATAACAAACCACCTTCACAATGGTTCTTCCACACCCCAGGTAGTACATCTTTCGCTTGCTAACCATATCGATCACCCTTAGATCTTTCGTCATACGAGGTTGGTATGTGGCCATTTAACGTATGTCAGTTCTGTCAATTTTCACACAGATTTTCCATTTATGGAAACATGCCTTCCGCTTAATTGGTTATACTGTGTCATGATGGTATTTCTCCCCCCCCCGTATTTTTTACTGCGTCATTCGTCTTGCCATGCATAGATATTCTATTTCTTCTTTCCTTTTGCCTCATTCTGTCTCCTTTTCGTGTGGGCCTACATTATCCATTGGCCCTGTCTTGTCCTACATGATCATGGGGCTTGTCTGTATCCAATTGTTTCCTTCTTTTTGGTATTTGGTAGCTCTCAATATGTGTGGAAGAGTATTCTTAATATTGCCTACTTGACCATTTTTGTGTCAAGTTTCCCTCATTGGTGCAGTGGCCCCTATCTACGTAGTTTCCCTTGTCAGTCTATCTGCGAACTGCCAACCTTCCTTTTCTTTACTATTTTTTCATAGGGTTTTTATTCCATCTATGGTCCTTCTACCATTCACTCTCCCTTTGTTTCATGTACTTGAACATTCCAAGGATCTTCGTTGTCTTGATCCTCTTCGGTCACATTATAGCATTCAAGTAATTTGTGGATTATCATAGAAACATTATGTGTGCTACATATTGATATTGATTCTGTCTTCTCTTCTTTGTTTCCTATCGATATTACCTCCATCTGTTCCTCTTCATTGAATAGTTTGTGTTTGATTTCTTGAAGTGTTGTGTCTATTGAAAGTGACTAATGCTGAAATGTAAATGTTGCTTTGAACCTTTGAATTGTGTAACCCCGCTCTGCTATGTCTCTGCGTACTTCCATTTTTAAATACCAGTTTTTTGGTATTGTCTCTAGAGTATAAATAAACCCGTGCATCCACTCCTCCTTGGGAAATGTATTCCACTGGTTTTCACATTGCACAATATGCTCTGCTGGGTTTCCTTCACTGGTATATTTCTGTGTCATGTCTCCTTATTTGGTATTAAATCTTATCTGAATTAGTCGTTTTCATTGTTTCCAATATTCCATGGCTCCTTTGTGCATTTCCCACCATCTTGCAGGGGTGGCTTTCAACACAATGTCCAATGCTAGAAGCCTTTGTTGCTCTGGTACCTGTACTTCAAAATTTTGTATGAATGTTTCTATATCTATCAACCCATGATACTTAGGTGGGTTGCACAATTATATTCTAATCCATCGTAATGACCTGGTCATGCATGCACATAGTCGTGTTGAGACTTCATGCATCCTCTGTTGCCCATTTTCCAGACCTGCTTATGAGTCGGATGTATACAAACTGATTCTTCTCCAACTTAGTGCACAATTTGTGGTAGGGTTCGCATAATCATCCATCCTCAGAGTCATGTTGTACAAGTGATCGATTTCATCTCCCCGCATGGGTTCTATGTACCAAATTCCTT
>CBVK0102075013.1:0-15112 GCA_900067695.1 Picea abies | reverse complement strand
TTATATATTTATTATGGATTTAGAGTGAAGATGTTCATTAAGAATCCCTTGTGTTCTTAACATTGGTATCAGAGAGTTCCTCTTCCTTGTTTTTCCCTCATCCATTCAGTTCGACCCTCCTAATCCTCCCATGCTTCATCCACCAGTTCCCACCCTCTCCTTCAAACTCTTTTTCCCTCCAGGATTTATGCCCTTCCAAATTCCCACGATTTCTTCCCCCATTACACCCATTAATTATATAATATAATATAATTATATATATAATTAATATTTCTTACATTACATACAATTATTTAATTAAAATAATCAAAATGGGATCTTTCAAGCAACGTCAAAATTACAGAAAAATACTCACCAAAACACCAGAAAGATGTTGGAATTAAAAACTCAAGTGGAAAAAATAGACCAGGAATGTAAAAGAATTAGGAAATCACTTGAAAAGTCAATACAAAAAACTCACGAGGAGTTACTAGAAGAAATAAGGATCAACAATGAGGCACTCAAACAAGAGTTGACCCATAATATTAAAGAAAAAATTTCAACGGAGGTCGGAATTGAATTACGAAAAGGCATGGATAATCTAAAACAAGATAATAAAGACGATATTTTTCAAGAACTCATGGTTAACCTACAATGAGGTTTGGGAAACTTTAAACGAGAAATAAATGATGATTTGCAACAAAGTCTGGTTGTGATGACACAACATCAGGAATAAAATATTAATGAGCTTTTAAATTTAATAAAAGGACAAGGGCACCAACAAGCCACCCAACCACAACCAAGTGACTCAAGCACATCTATCACATCACCACCACCACTACCACCACTTCCGTACAATTCAAATTCCCAACCTATATCACAACATCAACCCTTAATAATTTATCCTCCCAAAGCCAAAATTGAACTATCAAAATACAATGGAGGTGATAACCAATGTGTGGCTTGGTTTAACAAAACTGAAGAATATTTCCATATATATAATATTACAAACAATGAAGAAAAGGTCAAATACACATCCATGTACCTCGAAGGCACAACTTACAATTGGTATCTATGGTGGAAAGGAAGAATTCAATCATATAATTGGAATTCTTTCAAAAATGATTTTTTTAAAAGATTCTAGGGCATCTTGGATATTTTTTTTTTCAAAACTCACTAGATTACAACAAAAAGGAAACATATATGAATTTATGCATCAATGGGAAACTCTCGCCACCCGAGTATTTGGACTATCTGATGATCAATTACTCCAGTCTTACATAGGTGGTCTCAAACCACATATCCAAGACGAGTTAAGGTTACATGAGGTTACTATGGTAGAAATAACAATACGCAAGGCAAAAGTCGCAGAAGAAAAACTAGAAGGCCAGTCAAGATTCAACAAAGTTTACTCAAGAAGGAGTGTATGTATTACCACATGAAATGAAAAATACATACCACCCAATCTACGTGAAGATAACAGAAGCAGTTTAGAGTCCCAAAGGATAAAATAAGGAAAATGTAAACGATGTGGAGAGAAATGGGACCCAAGACATAGGTGCCAGATCAAAGATAACTCAAAAAAATTGTACATTTGTGAAGCAGAAAAAGACGACGAATCAGACTCAGTAGAATCAATAAATGAAGAAATGGAAAATTTCCAAGATGACACTTCATATCTCATAGAAGACAACACACCAATAATATCGCTCGCAACCATCAGATGCATTACCTAACCACAAACTCTTAAATTAAAAGGACATATCAAAAATGACAATGTCACTGTACTAATCGACACTAGAAGTACCCACAATTTCCTCGATATCAAGATTGCAAAGAAACTCAAATTATTTTTATATCCAGTCCCAGACATGAAAGTAATGGTTGCAGACAACAAAAAAATTGGAAATGTCGAAAAATTCCATAAGGTGAAACTCCAAATCCAAGATTTCAATTTGGAATCAGAACTCTACATTGTCCCTCTGGGAGGAGTGGATGTGGTTTTAGGAGTCCAATGGTTACAAACCTTGGGCACATACTCAGTTAATCACTAGGAAAATTTCATCCAATTCAAGTGGAAAGGGAAAAGTTATAAATTATATGGTTTTCAACCTCCACAAACATAGGTTGTGTCATCACAACAAATGGAAAAAATGATCCGAAAAGGAGAAATCACATACTTCATCCAATGCCACAACATAGAAATACAAGAATCAGAACAAGATGAATCTAGAACATCAGATTTCCAAGATCTAATTCAAAAACACAAGAAGGTATTTCAAGACGTTCCCATGGAGTTATCGCCTCAAAGAAGAATTGAACATATAATTGAAGTTAAACCAGGATCAAGCCCAATCAAGGTTAGACCATACATATACCCTCATCACCACAAAGCATAGATAGAAAGATTAGTCCAAGACCTATTAAAATGTGGTGTCATCATGAAAAGAGAAGTCCATATGCAACTCCAGTAATTCTAGTTTGAAAGAAAGATGGATCTTTCAGATTATGCATAGATTACCGAGGGCCAAACAAAATAACAAAAAAAATAAAATTTCCCATCCCATTTATTGACGAAATGTTGGATGAACTTCATGGAGTAAGATATTTTTCGAAACTTGATTTAAGATATGGGTACTATCAGATTAGATTCAAACTATAAGATGTAGCCAAGACTTCCTTCTACACACATGAAGGACATTACGAATTCAAGGTGATGCCTTTTGGGCTAACTAATTCTCCCACCACCTTCCAAGCGACAATGAATGAATTATTTCACCCATACTTATGGAAACATGTCTTAGTTTTCTTCAATGATAACTTAGTGTACAGTAAAACATGGGAGGAGCATATGAAGCATTTGGGACAAGTGTTATCTCTTCTGGAGGAAAATCAATTCTATGCCAAAATGTCAAAATGTACATTTGACAAGGAGAAAGTAGAGTACCTTGGTCACATCATATCCAAAAAAGGAGTCAAGGTAGACCCCAAGAAAATCAGGGCAATCATAGAATGGCCTAAACCCAAAAACATATCCAAGTTAAGAGGATTTCTAGGATTGACAGGATATTATCGAATATTCGACAAGAATTATGCTTATTTAACTGCCCCCCTAACAAATCTTCTTAAGAAAAACTCCTTCCAATGGAATTTGGAAGAACAAAAATGTTTTGAAAACTTAAAAAACATTATGTCCACAACCCTGATATTAGAAACACCCGACTTCTCCAAATCTTTCATCATCAAGTGTGATGCATCAAGTTTCAAAATTAGATCAATATTGATGCATGATGGGCACCCAATAGCTTTTGAGAGCAAGAAACCAAATAAAACAAAATGATTAAAATCCACTTACAACAAGGAAATGCTTTCCATCATGCATGCATTAACAAAATGACGCCAATATCTTTTGGGAAGTAAGTTCTTGATACACACATATCATAACAGTCTCCAGTACTTGTTACAACAAAAACATTGTCAACCGAACAACAAAAGTGGATAGAGAAAATTGCCACGTTTGATATGGAAATCCTACATAAGAGAGGAAAAGACAACATTGTGGTTGATGCCCTATCACGAAAATATGAAGAAACACAAGTTTTTACAATATCAATAGCCATTCCAGAATGGTTGGATGAAATTCGAACCGAGTATGAAAAAAACCCGGAGACTTGCTCTATAATCAATAATTTAAATCAATACCTGAAGTTCGAATGGAAGAACGACATCTTATGGTATAAAGGGAGAATATACTTAAATACCAACTCAATATTTAAAGCCAAGGTTCTTCAATAATCTCATGATTTTCCAACTGCAAGTCACATAGGATTTTTCAAAACATACTATAATGCACGAAGATCATTTTTTTGGAAAGGGATGAGTGCGCATATTTGAAAATATGTAGCAGAATGTGATCTCTGTCAAAGTAACAAGAATGAAAATGTGTTGACCCCTGTCTTACTTCACCCGTTACACATTCCCAATAAAAAATGGGAAGAAATTTCAATGGATTTCATTGAAGGACTACCCATATCCGACGAAAAAGATAAAATATTAGTAGTAGTAGTAGACAGACTAACCAAGTATGCACACTTTATTGGAGTAAGGAAAAAAAATTTAGCAAAATAAAGAGTTGAAATATTCTGTAAGAATATTTACAAACTACATGGGTTCCCTAAGGTTATCGTGAGCGAGAGAGATTCCAAATTTAAAGGGAATTTTTGAAGAGAATTTTGCAAACAGATCATAACCTCTCTCAATATGAGCTCAACTTACCATGCTCAAACAAATGGTCAAAAAAAGTTGTCAATAAATGTTTAGAAACCTATCATTGTTGTTTTATCTTCGACAAACAAAATAAATGGTTTCAATGGTTGCACCTTACTGAGTGGTGGTATAATTCCACTTATCACACATCAACTAAACTTACACCATTCCAAGCTCTTTATGGTTACGAACCTCCATCGTGGAAGGAGTTGGCCACTAGCCACATAAAAGTTGCATCAATAAAAGACCATTTAGATGAAAGTAAGAAAATCCTTCAGTTACTTAAAGAAAACTTAATAGTTGCAAGAAATCGAATGAAGCAACAAGCTGACAAAAAATGAACAGAAAGAGAGTTCGAAGTAGGAGACTGGGTATTTGCGAGACTTCAACCTTACAAACAATTATCCCTTAAACAACATGGGAAGAATAAATTGGCACCAAAATTTTATGGACCATATCAAATAAATATAAAAATCAGTCACATAGCTTACCAGTTGGATTTACCAGATAAAAGTCATATCCACCACGTTTTTCATGTATCATGTCTAAAGTGAGTCTTGGGGAAAAAACAAAAGGCGCAAACTATACTTCCTGTGTTGGATGAGGAAGGAAGAACCATTTTAGAGCCCGAAGCCATTATCGCTACCCAAGAAAAGAGATTACGTTCTCTAGTAATCAAGGAATACTTGATTAAATGGAAAAATCTACTAGAAGAAGACTCAACATGGGAGTCATAGAAATTTCACCAGTTACATCATTTCTTACCATTGCTTACCATTGCTTCGAGGACAAAGAAAAATTTAAGGGAAGGGAAATGTTACAATAAATAAATAATATAAAGACATTAAAATAATAAATAAAGTAAATTAAACATTAATGTAATAAAAGGTCACGACTCTTCATAAAAACCATAAAGGACACACACACACACACACACATGACCTATCCTTGTAATATCATCATATTTTTATTATATATTTATTATGGATTCAGAGTGAATATGTTCATTAAGAACCCCTTGTGTTCTTAACATAAAAGTAACTTTTGGAGATAACATGTCAACCAAGATACTGGGAAAAGGCACTGTTAGTTTAGGAAATAATAAAACCAAAACAAAAGATGTACTTCTGGTAGAAAATATCAAACCAAATCTCTTAAGTGTAAGTTAGACATGTGATCAGGGTCACATACTTACTTTTGATTCTAAGAAATGTGAGATCAGAAAAAAGGACACTGGAAAGCTAGTGGTAGTTGCACCAAGAACATCTAGCAATGTGTACATCCTTAATATAGACGAAGAAGAAAAATGTTGTTTAAGCCAAGTAGATGAAATCTGGCTATGGCATAGAAGGTTGGGACATTTAAGCTTTGATCAAATCCAACGAGAAAAAGGCAGTTAGGGACATGATGAAAGTGATTAAGCCTTCAGATTCTATTTGTAAACATTGTCAAATAGGAAACCAAACAAGAGTTAGGTTCAAAACAAAAGAGCATTCCACAACAAAATCATTAGAGCTTATTCACACATATGTATGTGGACCAACCAGAACCAAAAGTACTTATGGTGAACAATATTTTATGTTGATTTTTGATGATTACACAAGATTGAATTGGGTATTCTTTCTAAAAGAAAAATCAAAAGCCTTTGAGAAATTTAAAATATACAAAGCCCTTGTAGAAAATGAAACAAATCTCAAAATTACATGTGTGAGATAAGACAATGAAGGAGAATTCACATCTAAAGAGTTCATTCAATTCTATGAAAATAATGGTACCAAAGACAATTTTCAACTCCCAGGACTCGTCAATAGAATGGAGTGGTAGAAAGGAAAAACATAGCAGTTCAAGAAGCTGCAAGAACCATGATAAATGAAGCCAAGCGACCAAACAAATTCTAGAGATATGTAATATACACTACAGTCCACATACTTAATGAAAATGGAGAAATTATAAAAAACAAATCCAGATTAGTGTGCAAAGGATATTCCCAAGTGGAAGGTATTGATTTTGAAGAGACTTTTGCTCCAATAGCAAGAATTGAGGCCATCATAATGTTCCTGGCATTTGCATGCTTCATAAATTTCAAAATCTATTAGATGGATGTCAAGTCAACATTCCTTAATGGAACACTAGAAGAAGAAGTCTATGTTGAGCAACCAAAAGGATTCATGTTATAAAAAAATCAAGACTATGTGTGCAAGTTGAAAAACGCCCTATATGGTCTTAAACAAGCCCCCAAAGCATGTTCTCTAGGCTTGATAAGTACCTACAAAAATAGGGATATAAGAGAGGGACTCCCGACATCAACCTATACATCAAAATTGAGGATTAAAACATGATTGTTGTGGTGGTATATGTAGATGATATCGTATTTAGGAGTAATCTTACTACACTAAGCAAAACATTTGCAACAAAATGCAAGAAGAGTTTAAAATGTCTATGCTGGGAGAACTGTCATTTTTCTTAGGTTTACAAGTAAATCAAACAGGAAACATAATATTTTTTTCACAAACCAAATATATCCAGGAAATGCTGAAGAATTTTCAAATGGAAGACATTAAACCTATGAATACTCCCATGGTCATTGGATGTAAACTAAGTCTAGAAGATGACTCACCAAAAGTGGACCAAACGATGTGTAGATCAATGGTTGGAAGCTTGCTATATTCAACATAAAAAAGACCTGGCATCATCCAGCTTGTAGGAATCGTGGGGAGATTTCAATCTATACCTAAATAAACGCACTTAAAAGCAGTAAAAATAATATTCAGATACCTTCAAGGCACCCTAGAACTTGGATTATGGTATCCAAAAGATAAAAACTTCAATCTAACTGCATATATTGATGCAGATTGGGGCGATAACATAGATGATAGGAAAAAAACCAGTGGAGGAGCATTTTTATTTGGAAAAATTTTGGTAGCATGGTCAAATAAGAAACAAACATCCACATCACTGTCTACATCAGAAGCATAATACATTGTTGTTGCATCCTGCTGCACACAAGTTCTTTGGATGAAGCAAACTTTAGAAGACCTACAAATAAGATATAATAATCCTATTACTATTAATTGTGATAACACTAGTGCCATAAATATCTCTAAAAATCCAGTCATGCATTCTAAAACCAAACAAATCCCAATTAAATACCATTTCCTAAGAGATCAGAGTGCCCCAAAAATAGTTAAAATAGTGTATCTAGACACCAAAGAACAAATTGCAGACATTTTCACAAAACCTTTTCCTAGGAGTAATTTTGAAAATCTTCGACATAAATTAGGAGTAATTCAAAAATCTCATTAAAAACAATAAAATAATATGAGAAGGAGCACATGGTTAGGGGGAGCATTTCCATAGGGGGAGTGAAGAAATATCCCCTCTTCCATTGCTATTAAGGGGGAGGAAATTGATAAGGGCAAAAATTTCAAAAAGAAAAAGGTTTCCATCAATGCCAAAGGGAGAGAATGTTGGAATGATGTTATGGTTTTGTCATTGATGTCAAATAGGGCCAAAATGATCAATGTTGATTATATCATTGATGTCAACAGATGATGTCATTATGATGTAATGATGATTTTTTATGAACAAGATGAAGAGGAATCTACCTAAAGCTCAGGAGAGGCATCGCATTAGATTTCACGAGATCAATGTAATGCAGAAACACCATCGGTATCAAATTCCCAACAGATCAATGATCTCGATCAGTTAGAATCCAAGTACAAAACCAAAAATCTCATAAGGGAAAGTGCATTGCAGGGATGATGAGTTTCTATGAATAACATGCATAGGAATGTACCAAAAATATTAGAAGGGAAAGCACATTGCAAAAACTCAATCAGGATTGAAATCCCCACAGTAAAACTACAAAAGAATTGAGGGAGAATCATGTTCACTGATGTAGATTTTGGGACAAACTAGGACCATCAGATGAAGTCAAGTTACTCGAGGTTTAATCGGGGAATCTCACTCCGGGAGAATTGAGAATTGGGAATGAATAACCCAAATTCTTGAAGGCCGAAATTAATCTATACCATTGATCTAGAACTAAACATAGCTAAACATAGTCGTTGGATCAAGGATTCACAAGATCCTTAATAGTTGAAATCTCGACAACCATTGGATCGTGTTAATATTTTCGTGTCAAAGATGGATCGTTAGATGAAGTCAACTTTATTGAGGTTTATTCAGGGAATCTCACTTAAGGAGAATTGAGAATTGGGAATGAATAACCCAAAGTCCTGAAGGCCAAAATGAATCTAGACCATTGATCTAGAACTAATCACAGTCATTGGATCAAGGATTCACGAGATCCCTAATAGTTGAAATCTCAACAACCATTGGATCCTGTTAAGATTTTCACATCAAAGATGGATCATTAGATGAATTTAAGTTGCTTGAGGTTTATTCAAGGAATCTCACTTCGGGAGAATTGAGAATTGGTAATGAATAACCCAAAGACCCGAAGGCCGAAATGAATCTAGACCATTGATCTAGAACTGATCGCAGTCGTTGGATCAAGGATTTAGATGAACCTATGTCTGTTAGATACAAGAGGAGGACATGTGACACATCAGGCAATCCACGTCAGTAAATACCACTTCAACAAGGACATGTGGCACAATCAGATGGTGACAAGTGTCAAGGTCTAGTTGGCACTTTGGGTACGTAAGTCACAAATCTAGGTGACACATGGAAGCCACTCGGCCAGTGCCAAGTCAGCAGTGACGTCAAGAAGTTACGTCACTTGAGTAGCTTGTCCTTTGGGGAAACCAACAACTACCCGAAGCGTTGAAGGCCGAAGTCAATGCTAAACGTTGATCTAAGATCCTCCAGGATGAATCATGACCATTAGATAAAACACTTAGAATAGTTAAAGCCCACGGTCCTAGCTCCTGGACTTGTGGAGGTTATCAAGCAGAAAGTGCTAAGAAGCACTTTGAAAAAATTTACTCTGAAAGAGTTGAATGACTGCAAAGACTGGAGTCCTGAAGCACCGAATTCTCGAAGTGAATGAGAACCATACAATCAACTGCAGATCAAGTCATGGCCGTCGATTTGTTTGAAACCTATGGACAAGCCAGGATCGTCCATCTATGAAAGAACAAATATTGACCGTCAGATCTACTTTTCCAAAATGTACTCTGAAAGGTTGAAAGATTGCATAGGTTGAAAGTATCAAAATCCTGAAGAAAATAATGGCCATCCATATCAATGTTTGATTAAGTTGTATTCATTGGATTAAGCAGTGGAAGGATAATGTAAGGATCAAAGATAAACCGTTGATTTGGTTCTGAGAATCATGCAAACCATTAGATCAATCCTTGTGAGAGGTAACTACTTCAGAGAGTTGAAACTTTGGAAGATTGGATGAGAGATAAATTTCTTGAAGGCCAAAGTACCAGAGGACTAGGTACCAGCCCTCAGTCATGAATTACAAACAAATAATCCATGAGGTGCTGGGTACATTGCTTAATTAATAAGCCTGTGGTTTTGCACACATGGTCACATGTAAATGGTTTGAAGGAAGTGCCTCTGTAGGATTTGATTTCTACAATATTTACAGAGACATGGAATCGAGTTAAAATAAATCAATCCATACCTGTGATCGATTTATGAATAACACTCTCACTAAATTAAAATCCTTCACAATAATGTTTGAATAATAATAGAGATTATTGTTAATTTAAAATGAAGATGTGCGATGGTCCAAACAAAGGGACACGATGTTTCATAGCTCACACAAGTTGGAAGAGTATATAAATGAGAAAGAATGGTGAGAAGAAAGTGTCTCTACAGTCCAAATCAGAAGATCAAAGCAACAACAAACTCCAAGAAGAACAACTAATGATTCTTATGAAGTGAGGGTGGAAGGGAGGATCACAGAAGGATTCCTATCCTTTAAGTGTAAGTTAAGGGAATTGGTGATTCTTGGGGTTGGTTCCCTAAAGACAAGGGAGTTGGTGCTTCCTAGGGTTGGTGCCCTAAAGACAAGGGAGTTGGTGCTTCCTAGGGTTGGTTCTTTGAAGAAGGGGATTTGTGTCTCCTAGAGTTGGTGCTCTAAACATGATTGATGTCCTTCACTATTCTTCATAAAGCCTTGTAATTCCTATTAATTATATTTATATAATTGATTTTACAAACAAGACCATTGTTAATCTATTGTGGTATTAACAAAATATAAAAGTAACTGCTAATTGTTGAAAAAGGGTAATATTGATTCACCCCTCCTCTCAGTATTCCAACAAATTAGCCATCTTACTTGGGAGATAGGTATGAGACAACAAATGATTCATGGATGGCATTGAAAATTTGACAATTGCGCACTTGCCTAAAACATAATGTCTAAATTAGTTTAGAGTAGTAATCAATGAAAAATCATGCTTTCAACTATGGAAATTTTTTCCTCATTAATGTTTAAACATTGACTCATAAAAACAACTCGTCCCTTGAAATTTTCAGCATGTAACTGAATTAATATAGTTGAAACAACTTCATCTATTGTATAAGTATAAATCTAATTTTTTTTTAATAGAAAAGTTTAGTGAAAACATGGGTAGTGGTTATAGTATCCTTTATAGATTGAAATGAATTTTGAGCATCTTTTTCCCAACAAAAAATATTATTTTCTTAACAACTTGTGAAAAAGTCTAATAATTTCAACGATGAAATTAGGCACAAATATACACACAAATTATATCTTACCAATGAAGGCTAGGATAACTTTCTTTGAAGTAGAAGGAGGTAATTTTTGGATGGCATAAATATTTTCGAGATCAATATTTGTGCCATTTTGTGAAATAATATGACCTAATAATTTACCTTCTTCAATTATACCAAAGGCTAACTTATTAGGATGATGTAATTACATATTTCATACATCTAAGGAAAACTTGTCCCAAGTGAGAAAAATGATATTTACACTTTTTATGATGGATATTCAGGTGATCAAGGTAGATTTGAAATATGATACCAATGAAATCATCAAATTCAACATGAACACCATACTAAAAGGCATCCCCTGCAATAATTAACCCAAAGGGAATTCTATGGTATGCAAAGGTACCCCACATTATGGTAAAAGTAGTTTTGAATCAATCTCTTGGGTTGACCTTAATCTAGTTATACCTTGAGAAACCAACCAAAAGAGTCATTATTAATCCTTGCCCTCCGATTGGCAAGGACTATAGCTTCGACCTAGCACTCAACACCCTTTTACGGGCTATTAGTTAGTCCATTTTGATACAATAATTGGTGCGTTTTGGTTAAAAATCCTTCGTCTGACTTTGTTAAAATACTGTGACCACTTATTACTCATCCACATTTCCAAAGTCTTTATAAAATTTAATATTAAGTCCATTTATTGCTAAAAAAAATTCATTTTTTTATTTATCTAATTTTACTAATAAAATATATGATTGGTTCAACGCTGGGTGATGGGAATTTAATCCTCTGGTGTATGTTATTTTGTTTTCATAATTTTCCGAGTTTATAAATGAATTTTTAAAAAAAAAATTCTCATTGGCTTGCACTTAATGCACATAATTCTTGGACATATACTGCATTTAATTCGCTAACAGATACATTGATAATGTTGTAGTGCAGAAGTAATGGTGTTGGATGTTATGCCATGCAGGTCAGTGCCTCGCCACTTCCTCACCCACACCTCTCGCCACAACCCCACCACCCCAACACACCTACATTCACCATATTTATTTTTTTGTTTCCACAACATGCTGAAAGGCTAAAGAAAAATACTAAACCAGAATGAAATTGTGATAGAGAGATGCACGAGGAGTTTGCAAAATACTTCAATATATCACTTGATTCTATTTTGCGCAAACTACTTCAATATATCACTTGATTCTGGTTTCCACCTTCTTTAAAGTTCTCTAAGTTTGCAAAGTACTTCAGTATATCACTTCATTATGGTTTCCACCTTCTGCAAAGTGCATTGAAAGGAAGAAAGAAAATTACAACCACTACAACTGCAAGCACACAATTTGTAAGAATTCTTGATTTGCCTTTGAATTTATGATTATATAAGTTGTTGGGTCATAGGTTAACCAATCAATTGACAATAACATACTGTTACAAAGATTGTAGGCATCAACCTACTAGAGACACCATTCTCCTCAGCTGATACAAATCCTCGTAGGCACCAACCTACTCTTACAGTCTTTATAAACACCAATCTACTGGAGACAACAATCCCCACCACTAAGCACCAACTTAACAAGAGACACTAATCTCTTTCAGATCTTTGTAGACATAAATCCCCACCACTAAGAACCAATTTAGCAAGAGAAACCAATCTCTTTCAGATCTTCTTAGGCACTAATATGCTGGAGACACCAAGCTCCTCAGTTGAACACAAACTCAGTAAGACCTATATAGGAACCAACCTAAGATCTTCATAGACAAAATACTTTTGACTTCACCTACATGTTTCATACTTCATGTAATTCATAGCATCATCATAGGCTTAAATTTTATGCTCCAACACATCTCTTTGTTTCATACCCCAGACATAGATTCAAACCCTAGTCACATTTATCTTTCATGCTCTACCGAACCTCGTAGCATTATGCCCAGAATATAATTCCAGACTGCAACATCATAACCTCAAAACAATGCACTTTGTAGCATCATAGACCTCAGTCCTTCATAGCACACCCTTAAAACTCCAAAAAATACTCTTGTGCACCTTTAGACCCCAAAAAGACTCCCCAAATCCTCTTGTGCACCTCAGACTTGATCTTCTTTCTCAGATTCTATTCAAATGTGCACATCTATCATGTATTTATAATGTTTTTGTGCTCACTTTTAGGGTCGACCTGTAAAAAATAGTTGAGTCAATTTGAACTTTCTAGCTGGGTTGTCTGACAGAAAAATTCATATCTCCTCATTCCTAAGGAGTTAGAGGGACTACCATATATTATTGGAAGGGTCTCGAAATAATTTTCCCAAACATATAACATATTATCCCATTTGAGCTAGGTATTTATAGTAAAAATGTCTTCAAAGATAAGGTATTGAAACTGAGCATAAAAAATCCAAAAACAATATTTCCAACAATCTCCATCTTTCAATATTTATCTTGGACATTTGTAGTCTCCCCCTGTCTTTGACATCAATGACAACACTATTTCCAACAATCTCCCCCTTGGCCATTGATGACAAACCTTATTCAATTTTGATACTCCCCCTATCTGCAACTTTCTTTGCGTCTGCAATTTTTTCTATGTTTGCAACTTCTCCTCCCTTGACATAAATGGAAAAGGGTTGCTCCCCATGAACTTGTGCTTCCCTTTACTGACGAGATGAGAGGGATACCATTCCCATACAAAATTTTTATCCTTTGACTTCATCGAGAACATATATATTGCTTGGGGTTATTTTTTTATTTGCCACTAATTTTCATGAACCTTCTTTCCTTATCTCACATCCTTGAATGAAATGTGAGCTTGTAACATTGATCACACATTTGACTGACACTTAGAAGATTGTGTTTTAATTCTTCAACATACAAGACGTTATGTGTTTTAATCTTTCCATTATCAATACTAACGGTACATTTTTAACTATCCTTGGGGAAACATTATCTCCAAAGGTAACATTGCCTCCTTTTTCTTCTTTTAGGATGAGAAATTTGTTCTAATCCCCTGTCATGTGTTTTGAACATACACTATCAATGTACCATTGGCTTTATTTGTCTTGAGCATACATTGCAAGTCTACATTCTTCATTCTCTGGTTCTTCTTGCTTCCTTTTCCACACTTTTGTGTATTCTTCTCTATGCTTTGTAATAACATATTATTCCTTGTTTTGTATAGGAGAATTTATTACACTGCTTCTACAGTCACATGCTATGTGCCCATAGTTATTTCACTTATAACATTCAGTATTGTAATCAATTAGAGGAGAAAATGAATTGTAGTTTCTATTAGCAAACCCATGAGAACTCCTGGTTTTGTTGCTCACATTATCATCCTTTGAGGTCTTGTAAGGACCTCTATTTATGTTTCTCACATGGTCACTTCTTGTATAAGTTCTACAATCTACTACTTTATGACCAAAATTATTGCAAGAGAAACACTAGCCAAGGAAGAGATTTTGATACCGAGTTGTGAAATGCCTTCTTCGTGGAACAACTCTTCTAAACTCATTCTTGTTGTTCTTGTGAGAAGAATCAGGTTTCTGTTGATCATCATTTCCTTTCATGTTCTTGCTTTCATTGTTGATGGAGCCTTTGAGAATATGGACACAACTTTAAGTATTTTTTTCATTTTCCTTTTTTTAAGGATTTGTGACTTTAGTTCTTGCATCTCCCTCGTGGGTCTTTTTCTTTTCGTCGTAACCAAGACCTGTCTTGATGAATGGTGACCTTTGGAATATTAGAATATTATCTAATATTTTGACACTCTTTACAAACTTCAAGATTCTATTCAACTGGTCAGTTGTTTTCTCTAGCTCCTTTCTTAAGGAAACTATTTCAACTTCTAGATTCTCTCAATTTTCTTCCTTCTCTTTCAATTGGCTTCTCACCACTTGTTCTATCTTTTTTCCCTTTTCTAGTTGAGTCTTCAGGATGATAATTGTGTTCTTTGTTTCTTTAAGATCATGATCCTTATTTTCACGTTTCTGCAATTGACCCTTCCGCTTTATATTATTTCCCCCAAGTCTATCTATTTCTTCTAAGGAAATAATGAGATCTGCTTCAAGATTCACTTCCTTTGAATTTGGATTTTCTTCCTGATTATTTTCATTTTATTCATTGGTAGGTTTTGTTTCCATGTTTATGGAGAGAGATTCTTCTTCATCATCACTATATTCCTAGGGTCGTAACGTTTGCATACGATCTTCGTTT
>CBVK0102074998.1:0-14367 GCA_900067695.1 Picea abies | reverse complement strand
CAATTCAGGTAGATAATGGTCATTTTAATGATTTATTATGTGTTCCATGTATTTCCTACAACCTTCTATTAGTATATCAAATCACTTATTCAAATGAAGGTAAGGTTGTACACGTTTGACAACTTTGGTTCATCATATTTTCCATCAATTTATGTTTCTCACAGCGATGACTTGAGTAAACTTTTGCATGAGCGGTTTGGCCATCTAAATTATTTCTCATTGCAAAACTATGTAATCAAAAAATGGTGACTGGTATTCCTCTTGTTTCATGCATAGATGATGTTTGTGTCGATTATGTTCTCAAAAAACATCATCGGGATAGCTTTGGCAAACATGCCTCTAAGCACACCACGACCCCTTTGTAGCTTGTTCATATTGATGTTCGACATTCTTCTCCTTCTTTTTCTGGGCAGAAGTATTTCTTAAATTTCATTGATTACTTTTCCAAATGCACTTGGGTTTACTTCTTAAAACTTGAGAGCGAATTTTTTGACAATTTTATGGCCTACGAGGCCCTTGTAGAAAAGAAGTCTGGACAAAAAATTCAAAGGTTAAGAACAAATAATGGAGACAAATATGTGAACAATCAATTTACAATTTATTGCATTGCACAAAGCATCCAAATGAAACAAATTATTCCATATACACCACAAAAAAATGGTGTTGTTGAGAGGAAGAACCACACATTAAAATAAGCGACTAATTGTATGATCCAATCTAAGGGATTAAGTCTAAAGCAATAGATGAAAACCATTAAATGTGAAAATTACATAGTAAATCACACTCCCACAAAGGCTCTTNNNCATTAAATGTGAAAATTACATAGTAAATCACACTCCCACAAAGGCTCTTAAAAATATAACATTAGAAGCATGGAATAACATTGAGTCATATGTAAGCTACTTCTGTGTATTTGGAAATGTATCATGGGATCACATTCTTAATGAGAAAAGGAAAGCATTGCAGCCTAAAAGTGAGAACTATATATTTTTTGGTTATTATGAAGATGTTAAAGGTTACACACTTCTTCAACTACATTGTAATGAAATTATTATTAGAAGATATTTTAAATTTGATGAAAACCTCTTAGTGTGTGAGCCAAATTTGACATTTGTGCCTTCTTTGGCCTGCGAGCCATCTTCAACATTTGTGCTTTCTTTTGTTCCTACTATGGATTCTTCTTCTTCAAATGATGACAATGAGGATGAAAATCGACCTCCACATACGCACCTTCCTCCAGATGATTCCATTGAACCTGAACTTGCACCAACACCACTACTTCCTAGATGGGTCCATTCAACATGAGAAGCAGTTGATGATCTTCTAGATGATCCTTCATATTAGCATAAAAAACGTTCAAACTTATAGCGAGCCTCTTCTCTTTTGGCTCAATTTTTAGAGACTCGTTATCCAGAGACATTTGCACAAGATTCAAGTCATCTATATTTGGATACAACGATGAATGAAGAGTATATTGCTTTAATGACAAACGGTACTTGGAATCTTGTACCTCTTCCAAAAGGAAGAAAACTTGTCAGATGTAAATGGGTGTACAAAACTAAGTATGCATCATATAAAAGTGTTGAAATACAAAAGACCCAGTTAGTTGCAAAACAATTCTCTAAAGTTGAAGGCATAGACTATAATGAAACCCTTTCCCTTGAAGCCAAAATGAATTCCATCCACCTTGTTCTATCCCTTGCTACCTCGCATAAATGGGAGGTCCATCAGATGGATGTTAAATCCTCCTTCTTGCATGGGGATTTGCAAGAAGAATCTACATGGAACAACCTCATGGCTATGTCCAAAATGAATCTAGCCTTGCTTTTCACCTTAAGAAATATATTTATGGTCTTAAGCAATCTCCTCGAGCTTAGTATGCAAAAATGGACAATTTTCTTCTCGATACTAGCTTTTCTAGATCCCATTCTAACCCCAATATCTATACCAAGAAAGTAGAAATCCATCTCATAATCCTTGTTTTTTTATGTCGATGATATTATCCTCACTGGTAGTGACCCTAGACATTTAAACCATGTGAAAACTAGACTTGAGAAGAAATTTGAAATGATCGACTTAAGTTATTTTCACTATTTCTTTGGCCTCCAAGTTTTTCAAACCAAGGAAGGAATTTTTATTTCCCAATGTTTGTGACCTTCTTCATCACTTTCACATGGAAGATTCAAAACCATACCCTTCTCCCTTCAAGTCTGGAGTCAAACTTCCTACCACATGTACTTCTCTCAAAGTTGATGCCACTTTGTACCATTAGTTAGTTGGTATCCTTTTATACTTGACACATACCCATCCTGATCTTTCCTTTTCTATTGGTCTTGTATCCTATTATATGCAAACACCCCATGAAATCCATTGGAAAGAATATAAAAGAATACTTTGGTATGTCTAGAGTACCGTTCAGTTTGGGATACATTACAGTTCAAGGGGGACTCATTTATTGGTTGGTTTACTCATTTAGATTGGACTGATCCATAAGGATCCATGAATTCTCACAGAGGTCTAGGAGGATCCAAAATGTACATAGAGGTCCATAATGGTTCAGAAATTCTCAAAATTCAAATGTCCCAAATTTGCTCGAAAACACCAACAATTCCTACAGCTCGATGTTAGCTTCCCAATGGTGCAAATAAAAAGTAAAACAAAGTTCGTATGCAAAAATTATGATCGATCAAATTTCCAGTAAAACCTGGTAAAATATCAAAGGGAAAAGTAAAAAGGGTGACACATGTCACCACTACAAGGGTGACACATGGCACATAATTGTATAGGTGATGTGTCACATGATTCATTGGAAGCTGACTGGGAAAGGTACAATCCAAGTGGTCGAATCATATGTTGACAAGTGGCAAGGGATATCCAATGAGAGGTCGCCACATGGTGACCTCCCATTGGCCAATGTTGGTTAGTTTTTACCAAAATACTTACTATGGGAGCCAATGGGGGTCGAACCTACGACCTCCCAAAGTCTTAACATAGCCTCCACTACCATTGTGCCATCACATGAACCTTAACATATTTATGGAAAAAATTATATTTAAATTTGTATTAAAGTTTGAATGGGCAGAAAAAGGGTTAGGGGCCTAAGCCCTCATCCCTAGCCCTTGGATAATTGTATACCATATAACCATGCTATATTCACAAGAGGTTGTTTACACATATCTTATTTATAACATATGGTTTTAACCATATGTTAAACGGTTCAAACAAAAATGATGGGATATATGGCGGTCGATGGGGCTCGAACCTTGACTTTTCATATATAACCACAATGTTTTAACCAATGAACCATGTATATGGTTTGTTAAAAAAACTGACCATTTTGTATTTAAATCCTACCAAAAATTTTGGAAATTGGTTCAAGGGAACACCCTATTTAATGGTGCATGATCTGAGGTTATGGAAGGACATTATTTTATGAAAAACTATATCTCGAAGTGTGTGCCAAGGGTATAAGGTATTTGAGGTTGCATGGAAAAGTGTGCCATGGGGTTCTGGCATGGAAATGTAAGAAGCTTATAGTCATTTTTCACTATTTTTCACAAGGAATCCAATTGTGCATTATGTTTCTTCATTTGAGCAACATGTAAAAAGTTCATTGTATCCCAAAGAGGTATCCCAAATTGGGTGAACTCTGTTATCCAACTTATGCATGTGATTTCATTATTCTTTTTCATTTCAAGCTTAGTTATTTGCAAGTTGTTTATCATTAAAGTGTGAATCGTTATATAAGTTGCTTTTTCACATGTAAATTGTAAACAGTCAAGCGATCATTATTGTTTCAATGATCAAATATATGTTTACGTGTAAACAAATTAATCAACATCTAAGGATTTTTTGGATCATGGACTGACGACCCTAATGATCAAAATTCTATTGTAGGTTATGTTTCCATCCTTGGTTCAAGAATTATCACTTGGGCCTATAAGAAACAACAAGCTATTGCTATTTCTTCAATAGAAGTAGAGTATCAAGCAATGATTAATGCAAGTCAATAATCCTTGTGGCTTCGATATATCCTTTCAGATTTTGGATTCTAGCAACAACATCCGACCACCCTCTGGTGTGAAAATCAGAGTTCCATCAAGATCGCCAAAGGCCTAGTTCAACATCATCACAAAAACACATCGAGCAACATATGCACTTCATCTGAAATCTCATTCATAATCAAATTATTAAAGTGCTCTTTTTAACTATAGATGATCAAGTTGCAGATAAAATCTATTTCTTAGTATGTTTCTTTAGTATCCATTAGTTTTCATTTGTAGTTAGGAAATATGATGGTAACGATATGTTATTGAAATAGAGTGATCTAATGGATCATATTCTCCTTGATATTAGTGACTACATTGATCCATAGATTAACACCTAATTGGTCCATGATATTTATTTAAAGAGCATGGATGGTCATTTGTCGATGATAGATTGTGATAAACTCTCTTGTAAATCTCTCTTTAAATTTTTATTTTGCATTAATAAATTTCTCCAAGTGTCCACGTTGGTCAGGATCATGAATGTTTCCTCGTAGGGGTTTTACCACGTAAAAATATCGACGTGTTGATATTTTATCTAGTTCTATGAATGGTTACCAAAGGGGTTCATCCTTTGTTGGAACACATGTGTTTTCGAGCAACATATGTGTTAAAGTACAAGTTATTAGCACCATATCTTAGACAATAATGCATACATGTAAGCAACATTCAACTTTTTTATTCTAAAACAAAAATAAAATGCAAAAATCGATAAAATGAAATCACACAAGTAGGAAAGGTTTAGAAAAATCACTATAGTACAAGGATGCCTCGTGACATTAGATACTACCTTCATAGAAAAATTTCATAACTTTCCCATTCACGAAAAATGGCAGTCTCTCACCATCCATATGTATTAATTAGAAAGAATCATTTCATGCAACACCTTCAATTTTGTAAGGACCCAACCAAATACTTTCAAACTTATCATGGTTACCTACCTTTTCAATTCTTTTGTTCCACAAGAGAACAAGTTCACCCTTCTAAAAAATTGTTTCCAATCCCTCTTGTCAAACTTCTTCTTTTTCTTCTCTTATATTTCCACAAAATGATAAAAGGCACATCTTTTGGTCTCACCAAGTTCGATAATATAGTTGATTCTACTCCACACTCTGTCCAGATTGGATGTTATGTCCATCCCATACACTATCTCAAATGTAATGTTTTTAGTGGAATCTTTATTAGTTATTATGTTATCCCATAGAGCATACTTTATCTTTCTATCCCAAATTTTCTTGTTGTCCCCTACTGTATTCTTAATAATGATCATCAAATTCTTGTTACTTGACTCAGCATGACCATTTCCTTGAGGATAATAGTTGGAGGAGTGGAATAGGAAAATTCCATAATCAAAACAAAAGGTTGACAATTCTACAAAATTGAAAGCTTTAGCATTATCAATGGTAACCTTTGGTGGCACTCCAAAATGAGTGATGATTATTTCTTCCAAGAAATTCATGACAACCTTGTATGTATCAATCTTGGTTGGTATATCTTCAACCCATCCGTTGAAGTAATCCATAACCGTGAGGATCCATCTGTAACCATTTCTGGAATTATCCTTGAGTTCAACAACAAAATCAAGGCCCCATTGTTGTAAGGGATCTTCCACTATCATAAGCTGCAAAAGAAAAGATGTGAGATTCTACTTTCCTATAAAGAGCTAACAAGGATGGCATGACCTGACAAGCTTGTGGACATCTAAAAATATGGTAGGCCAATAGTAACCACCTCTTAGAATATTGTGAGTGGTGGTATTTGTCACATGATTTCCACCACAATATCCTTTGTGAAACTCATCAACTAACTTATTTTCTTCTTCAGGGTCGACATATATGAGAATCAATCCATCAGGATTTCTCCATCCATTTCCTTGGTTGATGAAGAAACACTTGGAAGCCTTCAATATCAAATCTATTTTCTTATGATCTAGAAGGTCCCTTGGACTTGTAAAGTTATTGATATAATAGATTATATATATGTACTAATCATGATGTTATAACTTTTCAATCACTATAGAAATCATAGGGAGTGACTCATCCTTCAATCCAAGAGTAACTTCATTTTCGTCGGCCATAATTTGGGTTGATACTTTTCCTTTAATCAATTGAGTGGGATTAATTTACAAATCATATTACTAAATATTATCTACACACATACCTCTAGTTCTCGATAAATCTTTTTGAATAAATGTGTTTTAAAGGAGGGTAGTGAACATAGGAAATTACCTTGAATACCAAATGTAGGTTTTGAAATGCTTCAATGATTTGACCAAAGCGCATGCTTTCTTTTGTACAATTGCATATTTTAAATCTTCATCCCTTGGAACTTTACTCATAAAGGAGATGGGTTGTTCTTCACCTTGATCATTCTTTTGTAGTAACAAATCTGCAATTGTATCATTAGAAGAAAAAAAATGAAAATCCTTTGAAGAGTTTGGACTTACCAATAATGGGGATTTTACGATTGCATATTTGATGACTTCAAATTATATATTGTTGTCTTCATCCCACTTGATATTAGCATCCTTATTGAGAAACTTGGTAATAGGCTTGGTGATCATGGAAAAATTTGGGATGAATATTCAGATGAATTTGATTTTTCCGAAAAATGATTGCAAAGCCCTTTGATTCCAAGGTAGAGTGATTTGTTCAATTCCCTCTATCTTCTTAGGATCAACCTTTACTCCATACTTTGAAATAATGTGACCAAGAAGTTTTCCTTCAATAACCCCAAATATTGACTTCTTCAGGTTCAATGAGATTTGATATCCATGACACCTTTCAAATACATGTCTGAGATGTCCAATATGAGATTTCCTATCTTTTGAAAACACTCTGATATCATCTTGGTAAATCTCCATCAATTTTCCCATATGGTATCTAAATGTATGATCCATGGCTCTTTGAAAAGTGGCACCTACATTGAGTAAACCAAAATGTTTCCTTACATGTTCATAAGTTCCCCAGGTGTGGTAATCATTGTCTTGTGTCTCTCATCTTCATTTATCCACATTTGATTGTAGACTGGAAAACTATCCAATAGAGATAACATTTCCAAGATGATTTCTTTTGCATGAGCAGTGTTCATTCTGGTGAGCATATATAATATGATCGACTTGATTCTTTGCAGTAGATGTTCCATGTTTGACAATGGATAATTATATTTCTATGATGCCATATTAAGATTCTTGAAATCCACACAAAGTCTTATATTTCCCATCTTCTTTCACACTATCATGGGATTGGACATGTAAGTTGAATGCCTTGTAGGAACAATGATATTTGCATTAATCAATTTTTGTAGTTCCTTCTAGATGAGAGGAGTCAACTTCATATTGATTTGTCGAGCAAATTATGTTGAAATGGATTGGTACCTTCCTTTAAGCATATCATATTTTGGTTTATTTTACTCTTGTAGGCCTTCAAATCATCATAAGACGAAGCGAAAACATCTATGAATGCTCATATCAAGTCTTCAATTTCCTTACTTCTAACGCTTGAAGTTGCTTTACCAATATTTGTAGTATTTGTATTTTTTGAGGATATAATGTTAGTTTCCATATATTCATCGAGCTTAACCATTTATTTATTCTCCTTATACATGTCATATTTGTTAAATATATTTTCAAGGGATACCAGATTGATTGGAATCGTGTTTTTTCTCAATTGATCTTCTGATCCTTTTTCTATCAATTAAGCTTATTCTCAACAAATTCCTACAAATTGTTCATGAATCTCAAAATATATGCATTATCATCAAAAAACTAATAGTTGACAAAGTTATTCAAAATCCAAGGTCTAAAGATATTTTCCAATTTTCCTTTTTTCCATTAAATCTTCACAAGGTTGGTCTTGATTGTGCATCCTGATTATCTTCTTGATTCAAAGGTCTTGTTTCAGCCATGTTTGTCTCCCATTCCCTGGATTGTATACCCTAGTTTTGAGTCCCCGTATTAATAATGTATTTTGTTTATTTGATGAAAGGTCAGAGTGCCTAGGAAATGTAATACTTTGAACATTGTTATTAATAAAATAAATCGTTGGCTGCAAGGAAGACAAGGACCAGTTTATAGGGGGCTATGATTTCATGAAAGAGGAGGGCTAAAGGGGATAATTATTTTATTATATTTTATTTACCCATCTTGGTTTTAATTGAAAAAAGTGGTTACATGAGCTTCTTGGGGAAAGGCCATGTGGTTCTTGATTTTCAAGTAAGTATATAAATACCTCTTTGGTTTGTTTGGGGGTTCATTCTTTCACTCTTTTCACTCTATCATTTTGGTTCATTCATTCATTCATTCATTGTTCCTCATTCATTCTTTTTCTTGGTTGAGACATGTGGATGAATTTGATAAGGAAAGAATCCATTGTTTTTTCGAATATATTAATTACTAGTGTATTCCAATCATGAATTGGTGCATGTATGCTTGAGATGCATTGGCATGTGCTAAACCTTGTTCACAACCATGAATATTGAGGGTCCTAGCATGCAGATTTTTTACCAAATGCATTGTATCCCAGGAAAGAAGAGGAAAACCTGAGCGAGTCCATGGCATAGAAGGGGGTTCATTATGTTTGGATGGTGCAAGCCGAAGAGAAGAGAGTTTGAGTGTTGAATGGTTTGGGAAGCTGAGTGTTACTCTGGAACCTTTCATTGTGGATTCATATCCCTTGATCGGGGGTGACCCACTATTGA
This sequence comes from Picea abies, assembly GCA_900067695.1. Lineage (NCBI taxonomy): Eukaryota > Viridiplantae > Streptophyta > Pinopsida > Pinales > Pinaceae > Picea > Picea abies. The sequence goes on along the minus strand of CBVK0102074998.1, from coordinate 5,623 downwards.
TACTTGGAACAACAATTTCTAATGTTGGGTGGAACATCCTTGGTCTACAACTAGTTGGTGATTGGTTTTTACTTATGATAAGTGCTCTCTATCATGTGTTTATCTTCTTGTATATTTATTTCCGTTGTGTATTAATTATTATCTCCAATATATGTATTTTTAATGTTCATATTTGATGGTTATTGTTATGCATGGCGTGATTAAGAATTATTTTTAAGTCTAGCATAAATCTTGATATTTTCATGTGCGTCAACTGCTTTGATATTTTCATTACCATATTTTTCATATTCCTCTCACTGGAAGAGGATTTAAAGACCCTTCTATACATCATATCACTTATTTGAGGGTGCAATTCAATCATATCCACATGGTGGATATCCTGAAGCTTTACCCTCATTTGAGTGGCTTTGTAATCTGTAGTAAAAAGAGGCTTAAGTACCTTTGACTCTAATAAAACCAAATTGAATATACCATGTTGGTAATCCACAAAATATAGTAATTTTGTTTGAGTTGTGTTTTCTCCCCTAGCCCGAGGATAAATTTCCTTTTTGACCCCTTCATTTTTTCTCTTTATATCCAAATATTGTGAAAAGATTGATGGCTCCTTATCAGATGTTCCTTCAGCTCTAGAGGTCTGTGAAAATTTTGGTTGTGATAATAGAGTTGAATTGAGATACTCAATAGTGATAGCAGGCCCCTTTGAGTCTGAACTAGCTTCACTTGATCCTCATCTTATTTGAAATATACCCTTCCCTTATCATGTAAACTCAGCTAAGGACCTCTCTAAGTCTAATTCTTCATCAATTTTAGTCTTTTTTCTTAGTTTCTCACTTAGGTGATCATCAATAACCATTTCAGAAAGTATTTCTGAAAATGTCCTCTTTCCAAGTTGTAATTCTTGTTTCTGAGGAGTTTGAATTACATTGAATTGAACCATTGACTCAGTGGTAATTTAATTTTGGGCCTCTACCTCTAGAATATTATTAATTTATTCCCATGAATCTAGGTTAGAGGTTATTTCCAATCACACCATGTGGGTCATACACCCATTTACTTCATTTTTCAAAACCCATCTACTGTAGCATTTCTTCTATAATAGCTAGAGAAGTTCTAATCTTGACCAAGAAAGGGACAACCTCTTGAGTAAGATCAAAAGTGATGACCTTATTATGATCAGAAAAATGAAATTGATATGAAATGATCCTTTTTTGGATGTATTCTAAAGAAAATATCTTGGAGTTAAGAAAATTGGCACCTTGTACGGCTCCTATTCAAAACCATATACTAATCATGGTGTGATCCTCAGCTAGGTATTAATGTCCTAATCTGGTATTTTTTCTCAGCTACAACATCTTTTTAAACTCATGAAACATCCTAGGAGGCTGAGTGCCATGGAGAAGAATGTAGCATGCACTCATGAACTTGTTTACATAAAGGTTGAAACCTATATTATGGTCTTGTTTCCTCATGTCCTCAATCCACTCAATTAATGACTTGGTTTTACTTGAATCATCCTTTGTTTTGATCCCAAATCTCTCAAAAAAGGAAGAATTATTGAATAATATGAGGTTCACAAGTAGGCTTGATACATAAAAGACTTAGTGATGTGTAAAGTTGACAATTGGAAGTTTATGACTTTTTGTAAGAACTAACAATAATCAAATTTTGTGAGGGTAATTGACTCCAATGGACATAAGATAGAAAGCAGCCATAAAATGGTCTCATCCACTACATTATCATGTTCATAACCTAAAACCTGACAAATCATGGAAATATCCTATCTGGTTAGTTCATGGAAGATGATGGATTTGAAAGGAGGTGTACAAGTTGGTAATGGGACATCTGGGGATAATAGATTACTCAACAACTTCTCTCTTTCAGACTGTGATAATTTTTGGTACTTAGATTCAATCTCATCATCATCCAGGATTTCATATACAACATGGTTTGTAATTTGGAGAATTTTGGAAATGGATTCTTTATTTATTTCACAAACTATCCTAGAATCATGTACATAAATTATTTTTTGCATATCCACCTAGTAATTGACAACACACCAATTAACTAATTCTATAAAGTGATAAGTTTGTGGAACAATTGATATGGCCAAGTTTGATTCCCATAAGTTCAAGTACTTTCAACCATTGTTAGCATTATTCAGGGTTCTCTCAATTAATTGGTGAAGGTCATGGAAAGGTATTGCAGGGTCGAAAACATCCATTTCCATGTCCTCCAAGTGGTCATCATATACACTCATTTTCTTGGATGGTCATATTTGGATAGGATTCGATTTAGTGTCCTTTTGATTACTTTAAGGGGAAAAATATTGACTACCTTTCTCCATCTATCCTTATTTTAAACAATTTGAACATATTTGAAATAAGGAAATGAGAACAGTTCCCAAACTTATTTTTCAAAGGACAATTTGACTTAATTCACTAGAGTCTATTGTACTCATAACAAGATTTACCATGTGCATTTACCTTATTTTCTAAGAGGGTAATTGTTTTAAACTTTTTTAAAATATTATTTGGATTACATCGACACGACGCATTATTTATTTGTCATACAAAACAATGGAACCTATCATGAATTCGTGCATTTCAAGGGTGATCTAAATTGGTTTCATAATAATACCCCTGTGTACCAAAATGAATAAGGTGATGACACGTTATCATCCTTTAATACAATGTTTCAAATTAGGCCTTCGATCCCTTGTTATCCAACGTGCACCTTCACTGGTCGAAATAAGTTGAGACCCTCAATCGAGGATCTATATCAATGGTTCAATCGTTTCTATTGATTTTTCATTTCAAACCCTGTTTTCTCTCTGTTGTTGTTGTGGTAAAGTTCCCCCCTACGTGTAGGTGAAACCCCCCTTGGATAAATACCCCTCTTTGATCCAAGACAAAAGAAAATAAATGGTGTACTACTTTCCCCTTAGACCTCTTTCAACAATTAGAATGAGAAGAGAGGGACATATGACTTACCTTTTTACATCAATTTTCCTTGTTGCTCCAGCCTTTGATCTTGATGTCCAAGCTCCTACGTGCAAGAAAAGTATTGAAAGGAAAAAAATGAAACCTCCTTCTTCCAAACTATATTGTTAAACATAAATAGATCTATATGTGATGAATTAGACAACAATATACATGCATATATTGAACACATAGGCATGAAAAGAATTGGCCAAGTTATGTATTAATGGAAAGAAAATAACAATGAGGCACTTTAGATATCAATCTCGATGTTGTAGCTTCTCCTCCAAGCTATCCTTTCTAACCCCTTGAATTTCACAAAGTCATAAGTATGATTCTCTCAATTCTCCTCCTTCTCTTGAATGTCTCAATATCATAACTATGATACTCTGAATTTCTATCCCCTTTCACTCAAGCATGGACTTCATTATATAGGATTGAAATCATCACAACCATAGGATAGTTTTGATGAGAGGATGTGGTCAAAAGTGAATTTGGTTGAAATAACAAGATTGACCTTGACTTGAATAGGAGAACTCTTAGAAACCACCTCACAAAACAAAGGATGATGGTTGAAAAAACTTCATTACCCCCCCCCATAATTGTGCACAGGGAAATGAACAAGGGACTATCACTCCATAATACAATTTGGGAGAGTGATGATCATGGTTTTATCCCTCCTTTTATATGGGTAGGGGGGAAATGAAGCTCAAACAAGGCCAAAATCTCAAGGAAAAAGATAGTATTTCAACCTCCAACTGATATGTTTCCCTTCCAACGTGTCTAGGGGTCATGAAAAACACTTATTCGTGGTGATGAAGTTGTGACACTTAAGTACGACACTTGGTAAAGTGTGACACATAGGTGTGACATTTGGTAGTGCGACACTTAGGTGTATAACAGTCGCAACACTTAAGTGAAACATTTGGTAGTGTGACACTTAGGTGTGTAACAGTTGTTCCTACATAAATATGGAAAAGTGATGTAGTATATAGGGCATCGAACCTAAACTAACAACGGAATGATAGGGAAAACTTGAAATGAATGGAACTAAAACATAACCAATGTGAACCATTTAAACAAGAACAAACAAATACAAGATCTACATTCTTTATCTAAATCAGCAATGAGGCTACATACCGATGACATTGTGGGGTTGATCCCTTTGACACATAGGTGGGGTCTGTCTCTTCTTGTCCTGTTCTGCTACTATACGCATTGTCATTACTGGAAATTGGTGATCCAATGCAAATGTTGGCAGGTTGATCCTTTCTGCATATGTACTAGTATGTGGGGTCGATCCAATGCAAACTTCAATGGGTTAGTCCTCTATACACGCTTCTTAATGGCAGGTGGTGTCAAACAATGTAGTCGTCAATTGATTTAGGAGATAGTTTATTTGCTCGGGGTTTGGTGCCATAGTGTTTTTTATGTTTGAAATGTATATTTTTGGGGTTTGGTGCCATAGTGTTTTTTATGTTTGAAATGTATATTTTTTATTTGTTTTACTTTTTTTTTTGTTATTTGTTTGTAATGTAATTTACTCATATTTGTATTTAATATGTGTCTTATAATTATATGTAAGGGTATAGGGCCGAACTGGAGGTATGTTCCTATGCATGGAGGGTGAGAGGGAGAGAAATGGATGGAGGGAGAGAGCCAACAAGAGACGTCCATTTCATTTTTAAGGGCATTGTTAGCACATGCCTCTATTTTCCCTGCCACTTGAAATCTATTTACAGGATTCATTCCATTCATGAATTTTCTCCTAAGTTAGGGGGGTAAGGGGGATAATTCAGGTACAAAAAAATTGTAGGGATTTATTCATCTTATTCATCTAAAACATCTAACTCATGTGGCCATGATCGAGGTTGTGGTCATGCCTGATCTCTCAATATTTTCCCCTGATAATATTGTGCATGCCCCATGGTGAACAATGGGGACCTGTGGGATTATAATTGAAATTTATTTGAGGCACAAGACAATGGTTAGAGCACTAGGTTGAAGGTGCATGGGTAGTGTCTAGGACCCTAGGAAGAGGCACAACCATAAGGAGCTTAGCTAGGATCAGGTGTGGGGGTTGTCGGGACCAAGGTTAAGTTGGGTTATGTATAGGTGAGGGCCTTATAAGGATAGATGGTTCTACTAGGGATGAAGTGGAGGTAGTTGGTTCTTATGAATAGAAGAGGGGAGGGAGAGAACAAGGTGAGGGAGGGAGAGAGCCAACAATTTGAGTCATATTTTTCATTTTTTAATAGAACAGTTATAGCATGCCTCGGTCTTCCATTCACCTCTATATGAATCCCTCTATCTATACTCTTCCATCCCTCCCTCTCTCTCCATCTCACTCACAACCTCTAATATTTTTCTTTGTCTCTCTTTATCCATGTCATTTATATTGACCTATCATAATACTCTAACACACTCTCACACTATCATAGTACTCTCATACTCTTGCACTATCACAATGCTCTCGCACTATCACAATACTCTCACTCTATCATAATACTCTCACACTCTCACACTATCACAATAATATCACACTCTCACACATTATTTCAAATAATATCGATTGCAAGTAATTTAACTTACTTCATTTTCATCTCTCTCTCTCTCTCTCTCTCTCTCTCTCTCTCTCTCTCTCT